>JAHZNE010001209.1:0-12743 GCA_027744055.1 Callyntrura sp. NNG-2020 | reverse complement strand
TGAATTCCAACTGGAGTCAATTATTGATGAGCCATATGGTTATATTATTATTATATTGCACGCGGCCAACCGCAACTAAACTGGATATATGTATTGTTTTGCAATTCCGTTATATTTTTTCTGAAGAGAGAGAGAGAGAGAGAGATTCCCCTTCTTTTGTGTACTTGTCAGTGGACCCACATGCCCTTACAAGCCCGCCTCCGCAGCAAGAAAACACAAGCAAACAAAAACCGGGATGTAATAATGGTCAGTGGAATCAAAAAGAGAGAAAAGGGAGAAAAGACTAAAAAAATGGGGAAATAACTGGAGAAGACCACCACCGGCAATATAACAACAACAGACACAAAAAATCGCCCAAAATAACCTTATTTAGGAACCCTAAACACACAGAGAGAGAGACAAGACCATTATTTGGAGACTGAAGAGGAGAAACAGGGCCATCTTTCTAATATACGGACGTTCTTTTCAATGATCAATGATGTTTTCTCTCTCTCTCTCTTGCTCTCTCTCTCCCTTCGTAGATTATTGGCTCAGTCAGCCCTGGACAGAAGAGCAACCCGAGTTGTGGTAGAAAATAAACTGGTACAGAGTACACATCCAGTACAAACACCAACTACCTACACACTACCACTCGAAACCCCAACGTCGTCGTACTTTCTGACGGTTTGTTATAATGTTGTATTTGTGTGCTCTTCTAAAAAAATGAGAATTTGGAGAGAGCACGAAGAAAGGCAAAGATATGAGCAAAGGAAATCAGAGGATTAGGATTTTTCTATTTTCTCCCTTTTTCTCTCTTCTCCTTCTCATCATCAGCATCATCAAGCTTGTAATCATCAACGACTTACTTTTTTCGTTTACTCTTTGCTCTACCCTGCTCTTTACAAAAAGTACATCCCACTATCACTACCACCCCCTCCCCTCTCCCCCACCCCGGCTGTACCAGCCAGCAACCCACTAAACCAACCAAGAACCTTGTTTCCTTCCTTTTTAGTTTTTATTATCTTCATTCATTTATTGTCTTGTAATCTGGGGTTTAGCTTTCGTCCTTATACCCCGGCTAATGGTAATATACATCATCATATATTTTCATCATCAAAATCTTTTCCATCCTTGTCGTCAGCGTCAACAAAAAAAATTCCAGAGAGTATCAGTTCTCCAACGGAAGAAGGGAACCTTGTTGAGAAGGAAGCCGTCGCGTCGTTAAATGTAGCGAGTAACGAACGCGGCGACGACGACGACAACAACAGCAAACAAGAAAGAGCTAATAACGCAAAGCTGTTCCTTGTTAGTACCTATACGCGAATCAAAGGCAAGTAATAATGATGATGAGCGTCATCAGTGTCATCGTAATCATCATCATCCTCCTCCTCCGCGTCGGGAAACCCGGGGTATTGGTATGCTTATTGCTATCTCAAAATGATTGTTCTAGATAGATCTAATGGAACTAGCAGCTGCCTACTTGAGAAAATACGAAGGCTTCTACAAGGTTATTACTTTCTGCAAGACAAACTAGGAAATAATATATGTTGGAAGAGGAAAAGTGATAAAATGAGTTCCATCTCTCCAATCAGAAAGATTTCATTGTTATTATTATTGCGGAAATTGTTGGACTGTTTATGTGTGTTTTGTTTGTTTTATTGGGAGAATGATGACTTGCCTTCGCGTAAAAAGAGAGAGGGAGAGAGAGAGAGAAACATTTTTTGTTTGCTTGTTTGCTGCTCTGTTGTGTAATCCGGCGCTTGTGTGTGCGCTTTCCTGCGTTGTTGCAAAAAAATTGATAACAAGGCCACTGGTAGGAAACAAAATGTGTGCTCACACATCTATCCGTGTATCTCTCATGTTTGTATCGCGTTTCACCATCAATGCTCATTTTTTTTCTCGGTAAACAAACCAACTGGATAAACGATACGGTTATCACGATTATTTTTGTTTTTGGTGCGTGCGCTCATTTTATTTTATTTAAGCTACAGTAAAAAAAAACATGTAAGGTTTCAGCTTACAGAGTGTAGGAGGATGATCGGAGACTATCTGACCTCATTTTTTCTTTTACGATAAATTTTTTACCAAGGCTTTCCCTGTAGTAAAAAAGAGAGTTACTGGCAAACTGGGGAAAGCAGGGCACTAAGAAACCATTTGAATTTAGCTCAGGCAAGGAACAGAAAGAAAGTAACAGCCCCCCCACACACACACTCACACATACACATACATTTCTACCCGAGAAACCAATTCAATTGTGCAATAGAATAAAACTAATCAACTTTATTTTTAATAAGTAAATGTCTGATAGCGTACCTACAGTTTGTTTCCTATCCATGGCCATATACATGCTACACCTCCCCGATTATTTTTTGGAGTGACACTATACGTGTGTGTGTTCCTTCCTTTGCGGATGGGAACGAATTACAAATGTAGAAAACACGATATTTTTTTCCAATCCTACCCGCCGTACCAAAGAGAATTTGCAACTAACTTCTAACTAAATTAGTAAGTTCTATCGTAATCAGCAGCAGTTGCACAGAGAGAGAGTGCAAGGTAGGAGCCAACCCACGCAAGGGAAACCAACCCAATTTATTTAACTAGACCAATTCTGTTACATCTGCTGCCATGCGGTCAGCCTAGCTGTATTTTTTTATATTTTAATGAAAAAAGAGTAAAATCAATACACAACTTGTTTTCTCTCTCTCTCTCTTCCCTTTTTATTTCCGTTCCCCCCTCGTTTAACTAGAAATCGAGAATACAAATTTTATTGTTATTGCTATTATTGGGTTGGGCTGGAGGAAAAATGTCTTATCATCGCCCATAATAAAAATATACCCCCAAATAAATTATACTTGCAACTTCACTTCCCAAAGTGGCAGCGGAGACGCTCCTAAATTATAATATCACAATGCGGTTACCGCGGTTGTATTTGGGGAGTGCATTCCCTACAAAATTATAATATATCTCTCTCTCCAGCAGCATTATTCAATATAACATAATAACAACAATAGTAATAGTAGGTAATGGTCTATGCACTTTCTTTTTTAATGCCATTATTACCGTGAAGAGGCACCGCATCCTCCTCCCGAACAATGTTATTATTATACCGGCAAAACCGCCGCCACAGCCGCCATATTAGTAACGCAACCAGGCAAGCACAACAGACAACAAAACTGTGGAAAAAATTTAATGTCCCTTTCGTTTCCTCTTTTTATATTTCTTCCCTCTTGTGTAACACCCATAATAACCCAATAATGTTTCTCCTGTTCCGGTCTGGCTTCTCAACTCAACTTGAGTCACATTTACAATAATTTTTACATAACATTGTGCACCCCTTCATCCGTAGCCAAGAGTGGGAGAGAGAGGCGCTGCAACACAATATTACAATTGTGTGTGTTTCTGAGTGTGGGTATCCCCGTTATCTACTTTCCTTCAATCTAACAACGTTGCAACAATAATAACAGCAGCACACACAATAGTACACTCTCCAAATCATTGTTTATAGTGCTTCTTATTGTTGTTATTATTACATGAGGAACGCGGTTGTCGGTGTAACAGTAACATTTGAACAGTGTAACAAGAACCACTGAGAGGTACTGGACAATAACACACTCGCACTTATCTTGTTTGTTACGTTTCTCAGGGAGAGTGAGTGTAGGGGGAAGGGGAATTTTCCTACATGACGCGTACTTTCTCCCGTTTTGGATATATCCCCATATGTTTTCCCCTACTACAAAAGAAAGTCCTTGCAGGACACGAAGGCCCATCGAAAGTTAGGATAATAAAAGCACTCAGCGTAGTACATAACGAATAACGTGTATCATGGCTACTACGAACGCCATAAGCGTCATGCTGTACACCACCCATATTGTTCCATTAGGGACTTTAGAATGATTCTTCATTATTACTTTCATGGAGTCTTGGAATGGGAACATGTGGCTGGTATAGTAGTAGTAGTGGTACTACTACTCCGACGAATGCAAAGCCTCCCAGAGTTTACTCTATCTTCTGCATCATTTATAACGCAGCCAAGCATAAATTTGCATTATTACACACAATATACGCACATAAGTAGTATACAACGAAAAAAACACTAAACCGCAGCGGTTGCATCACCATCATCATCGTCATCATCATCATTCGGAGAAAACGCACATACGACGACGGTAACAGCAGACAGTACACACCATAAGAACAATTTATTTTCAAAGAAAAAGATTACACTTGAGGATAGGAGGATGAGAGGAGGATTATTGGTTATTAAGCGGGAGAAGGGGAAGAGAAAAGACTTTGGAGCTTTGTACCCTTTTCTTTTTGAGGCAGACGCAGCGGCAGGAATGCCACAACAAAAGGCGAGAGAGAGAGAGAAAGTGCAGGACAAGGGAAATTGAATAATTACTATTATGGTTAGAAAGCAGAAAGCGTACTAGTTGCTGTATGAATAGAAATGGAGCAACAGAGACAATACATACTTTCCCGGCAACCATCTACACGTTCTCCGACCGTAATAGCGCAGGGAAATATAAATAAGAAAAAAAAGGAGAATGTTTTTCATTTTACCTATTCCAAAATCCAATTTTAGCTTCAGACAACGCACACACATCCCGCGCGCACACATTGTAAAACGGAAAAATATGTAGCCCGAATTCGTACAGCTTTATTATCGCCACTACCAAAATATTCCAAAAATGGGAGCGTGTGTGTGTGTGTAACATACGGTATATTATATGTTCTGACAGGGCATAAACACATGCGGGGGAATACTTTAAATTTTATATGAGTTTTTTTGTGTTGTGAAATGTAAAACGCACTTCACTTTTTCCTTCATATTTAATTCAGTTAAAATTTAGAGGTGGATTTGTTATGTTTCCAAAAACTAGGCGATTATTTGTATAAAGGCAACAGGAAAATAGAAAGTGGTTTAGAAATTGAAAAATGTGTGGTATTATTTCTACAACGTACAACCCCAAAAGTTATTAAGTTGGTCCCAATCACTAAAATTACTGTTTGCGGTGATTGATGATGAGGAGGTATTACGATAGCATATATGATACGTCAAAATTGGAAACCAAATACAAATTATTGTTTAACCGATATCGTGATATATGATATATGCGAGTAGGTAGCTACCTGTGGTATGACAGGAAGTTAATATTCTCCTTGAAATATTTTTTATCGATCGATATAGCTCCCAGTTTTGGCGATTACGGCCATTTTGGAGCAACTTAACAATAGATATTTAATACTGATATGGTGACTTTGGGGTGCTCGTGCAAATTCCGCTACAAATCAATTTTCGGGGAAAGTTTACACTGTAACGCAATAATAATTCATCACGAAGCCGTCAACCAATTTCCCTAGAATGCAGCGGCAGCATGTTTACGACTTTCCCTCAAACACTGAGAGAGAGCAGCTCTAACAATATTAATAGCTTGTTTTAACTTTCATTTTCCCAGTTATCATCTATTACTTTAATGTCTACACTGCAGCTCCAAACTTCTCCCGTTCAAAATCAAAAACCATCCATGATGAAAATTTTCTCTCTTTCTCTCTCTCGCCCCCAAAACTTTCACTTTGGGCTGTGCACTACATTGTCTCAAGTGTTCTTTTGTAAGGGGCGGCATCCCTAAAGACGTTTTCCATTTCCATTACTTTTCCTTATTTTCTACTTTCATTTCAAATAATTTTCTCCTCTTTCCATTTTCCATGCAATTAAATCCGGAATGCGGCTGATATTACAGTCAGTGGGGAAATCGTTTTCAATAGTAGTTTACAGAGATGAATACATATTACTCCGCTATTGTCAATTGTTCCACTAACTGTGTACCTAATCCTATACACACACACATACTACACACGCCTTTTCTCCTCCATTATTCCATCCACCGCTTTTATTTCCTCTTTGGCATAAAACAAATAATGAAATGAGAAGGTAGAGAAAACATGCAAAATGCTGAAGGACAAAAGCATAAATGCATTGCACGCTATAACAGCAGGGGTGTATAAAAGCATGCGATGCGAATAGCGATGTCATTCATTTCGAGTGTCAGGATAACATCACTGCATTCTATGCTGAAATGCCTCTATACATCAGCAAAAACTTATTCCATTCAGGAAGAGAATATTCTCCCCAAATGTGTTTTCCATTCTATCGAATTTTCCAGAAAGGTCTTCCTCAATTTTGTGCAGAAAGAAGCGTATACATATACTCAAACGCCAAAGTATATCCAGAGAAATAATGCAAAATCCCTGTTTTCCCCCAACACTCCGCCGTCATGGCACTCTCACCCAATACGCCGGGAAACCATTCATTTTCCTGGTAAATTCTCATAAAATAACGAACGATAAGGAAGCCCAAATAACAACAGCAACAACGGCACCCGTTAAAACAAAAGAAGAGAAAAGGACCCAAGGAAAAAGGAGAAGACAATGTCTCTTTGCCAGTCGTCCTTCATTCTGTCAATCCAAATCTGAGATCTAATTGCATGAAAATCACAAGGATGCTCCATTATAAGAGAAAACATGAAAAGAAAATACATTACGTCCCTATATCGCCTTTCCCCCGGTTTTCCCTTTTGCCTTTCCAAAATCGGTGCACCTCCTGACCTAAATAAAATCCTGATATCCCTTCTGGCGTGAAGACGACACTCTTTGTGCATTACCTATATTTTTGGGGGAGCGCCCATTTTCCCCGGATTTTTTTTTCTCCTATCGCTTTATGCAACGCAAATTTTTCTCTTATGCTAATACGCTGCACTTTGACGAAGATGGTTTTTTTTAGGAAAAGGCCTTCCAGCTAAGAAAAACCTCCATTTACTACAGCATTTTTCATTCAAGTTGATCTTGATACCGATACCACCACCACTCCTGATATTCCTGCCTTGAGATATTTTTGTTTAAAAATTTCCTCTCCTCCTCTCTCCCACAATGGTTTCCCTTCTCGAGCGGTAATTGAATTGAACGGACCCCTAGAAGCGTAATAATAAGCTTAGATCAAGTATCAACCTAGTACACGTCGAAACAGAAAATTGTATCGGCTCTCTCTTTCTCTCCCTCCATGTCTGCTATTATTTTCATATACCTATTTAAACTTCTCCACAAGTGTACATTTTTTCTCTCGATAATTCTATTCAAGAGAGGTGAACCCTTGAATGCAGACGACCATGGAACGCTCCCATTTAGGTTGTCTCTCTTGGTAATCCGGAAATTCTGTGATTTTACGGCTAATTTACTTTATACTCTCTAAACAAAGTGTGGGCTTTCTTGTGAGACACGCGGTCTCATTCTGGTTCATTTGTTACCCAGCCTGGCTCATTCCATTTGCAATACAGATTACATCTCTCCCAACCAGGATAAACGCTAAGAATACCGACGTGTGTGGAAATTACATTCTTTCCAAGACATTCTTTCCCCCAAAATCTCTTGTTACATTCTCAGGTCAAAACGAAACAAACATATACATAAGCGCCCACACACAAGTTTTTTTTCTTCCTTGGGAGAAGTCCCCAACGATGCTGAGAGAAGAATCAGCAGTAAACCTATCCGGAATTAATAGTAAGTAGCATTCCTATATGCATTTGCTGATGTTCTCTTCAGGTTTCCCTGTGTGTTCCCCTCTTCTATTTTGTGCAGGTTCAACTTGTGAAAAGAGTCAACTGTCACGTTCATACGTTTTTTTGATACATCGCTTATTATCAGTTTTTTTCCTCTTTTTTCCTGAATTCCCTTCACATCTCTTCACACACATTATGGTCCGCATTACCTCCGCCATGGTAGATAGAACCAATAACACGGTTCCAGTATCAAGTAAAATTGCCCAAAAGATACTAATCAGCCGACTGACAACACAAAAGAAAAGATCCAGGAAAAGAAAGTAATTCCCGTTATTTTCCCCGTCAGACAAGTCCATTCTTCTCGGCGCTTCTTTGTCTCCTCATAATAGAAAAAAAACGGAGGAGACGAGCAGAAGAAGAAGGAGAAGAAGAAATCACATCCCAGAGACCAAACGAATCTTTTTCCTTTTTGCCAATCCAATACACATAGACAGACACATATATATATTTTTCCTCGAAAAATTTTCTCTTATTTCTCTCTTCTGTCATCCAATCCATTTTTTTCTCTTCCTCTTCCCTCCAAACTCTCTGGACCACTGCGCGACTCTTAGTGTGACTGCTGTGTTGTCTATGCCTCCGGCTCATCTCATCGTGTCTCTCTTTCTCTCTCTCTCTCTCTCTTCGTGTATTTTGTACCGGGACATTATTTCCTTTTTGCCTCCTTGCTTTTTTCTCCAACTCCCAAAACTCTATCCAACGCACGCATCATCGTTATCTTATCGCGTCCACCACTGCCATCATCAACCAAAATCTTTCATCCTCACGACATTATTATACTTATCATCATCTTCTTTTCCTTTCCATTCTTCCAATTTCTTCATACAGAAAAAAAACTTTTTTTCCTCCAAAGAAAACTCCATTATCTACCGTTATTTCCCTTTACCCTCCATTCCCTATATAATTCTACAGAACCTTTCGTCCGATCCTCCGAAAAAATATGTATTCGCGCTTTTCTCTCTCTCTCTCTCTCCGCATTTACTACGTCTGTCCACACAGACTAATAGCTTATATTGAAATTGAAATAAGAGACGGCTACATCATCAGTCCCAGTAAGCAACAGACAATCCAACGAAAACTTTTTTTCTTCTCTCTCTCTACCTCTCTCTCTCTCCTCTGCCGTCATCTCCAGGAAAAAATCGTTCTTGGAATGAGTGTCCTTATATAATAAACCAGCAAAAGAAGGACAAGCCCGGGACAATTTTGTGTTTCCTCCTCTTTCTTCTTTTCCCTCTTTATATACATCCTTATCCCATTATATATTTATTATTCACTTGACTCGCTTTCTTTTTTCTTACTTCTCCCATTTCCCCGTCTCCCGTTTCCGTTGGACCAACGGTGGCAGCAGCAGCATCGGTACAAGTAGCACCGGCCGTACCGTTGTGTGCAGTATCTTCGTCAGCTTGTCTTTTTTTTCTCCTTTATTTTTCTCTTTATAAAACACCCAACTCCCCATTACGTATAAAGTTGTCTGTGTGTGTATGTGTGTGTGTGTGTGTGTCAGCCTTGTTCTTCTTCTCTTCTTACTTCTTCATTTCATTTTCATTTAAGTTACGATACGTTAATAATGCGGCATTTATAATGTATGTTGATAATGCCTATAGCTAATGCCCTTAACTTTTTACTTTTATACCATTTCATGCAACCCGACAACCGAGAAAGAGAAAAGAGAGTGCGAGCGAGAGAGAGAGAGACGAGCACACTTTTTTATCTGATTATTATACGGCTCAGGAAGAGGTATAAAAAACGGAACAACAGCAACAGCAGCACTCTCCTACAGCAGCACTGGCACACTACTTTTTAGTGTTGTTTAGTATAACAGTCAAAAAGATTTTTTTTCTTGGCAGCCGTAGTGGAAGTGTTCTCTCTCTCTCCTCTCTCTCTCTCTCTCTCACAAAGAGGCTTCTTTCTTTTCCTCCGCACTCCAAAAAGTTTGCATATTGTAAAGCCTGTTATTTTATAGTTAGACATAGCAAGAAGTCAGTCACCCGGTCGCGGCGTGGCGTTCGTGCCTCTTTTTCCTTATTTTGTCATCGTTATACCCTCTCACAAGAAATATTTTTTTCCTTCTAGTATCTTCTCTCCCGTGTTTCTTCCCACTTGTCTTAAAACTATATACTCTCTCTTTCTCTTTCTCTCTCTCTCTGTCTCTGTTCCCCCGTGTTTGCTTTGGTGACTTTTAAAAGACCTTTTTTCCTTGATTGTTTGTTGTTGCCTAGTAGGCCGCTGCTGGGGAGAACAGATAATGTCACTTGATATTATATTCTGTAAGACGAGCTAACAACAACAGCTGTACTAGTAGTAATACTCCGGCTATACAGCACAATTCTATCGCCGTCGTCATTTTTATCATCATCATCATCGTCGTCGTCACCATCTTTTTTCTTTATATAATGCTGAGTGTTATGAATGCGACAAGAAACAAAAATGTCGAAGTCGATTCTTTTTTGTCTCCTTTACCTCTCCTTGACTTTTGGAGAGCAGCATGCTCTCACAATATAAATGGTACGCGTCTATATACATTATATGTACAAAATCCACGTACTTTTCCCTTCCCTATACCATATGCCAAACGCACACATAAAACTTGCTTCGACATCCCCTATAATAATGATAATAACGCTCGAGAGCAACACAACAGCTAACTTTTTTAATGCTGCTTGCTTGTTTGCTTCTGGCATTGTCGCCTCCACAGTTTGTTTGTCAATTGGAAGGAAAGGAAGTGAAGGAGAAACGTGAATGTGTGTGTGTATGAGTTTTCTGTATCTAAATTCGGGTCACATATCCCACGTTTGGCTTCAATGGTATTAAGTAAGTGCAGTTCATTGGAACAGTCAACACTCAAGTCACAAAAGTCCAGGCGAGTCGGGTTGTTCGAGGAGCAAAAAAGCAGATGGTAGAAGAAGGAAAAATGAACGGTCTATTCGCTAAAGATATGTATACTTTAATATACGTTATGGAATACTAAGGCATCGGCGGGGGGAGGGGGAAGTGATGTAGCATTGGTGGTGGCGATGATGATGATGATGATGCCAGCACTAAAGAAATTTCTTTCTGCAAAAAAGATGGCATGAACGGCGAGTGGGATGGGGATGTTATGTTGTTGCAGTCAGTCACATTCCTCGACCTCGTGAGGAGGATAATGATTACCGGTAATAACGGTAATGGTAGAAAACATTTAGGTTACTTGCACTTTTCATGAAAAGAAAGCTCCCACTGAGGTTACGACAGGTACACATTTGTAAATGCATTTTGTTGAAGAAAATAGAGAAATGATGCTGTGGCTATACCACCGGTGGCATACAAAACGACGGGAATGTGAAAGCATCTTTCCCCAGAAGAGATCTGGGTAGTAACTGCAGAGAAAGTAAGTAGGTAAACCATATTTGCGACTCGACTAACGTCTTTCTTGGGGATGGTGACTGGTAATGTGACTACTGCAACGGACGAAAATGACGAGGATGATAATGAGGATGAGTGGGCTCAATACTGAAATTTGGGAATGTTACAAGGGCCGTCTGAAATACAGATGTGTGCAGTGCCGTCATCTCATTACGATAAAAATAAGAGATAGTCTTGTCCACTAATTAAATATTCTCCAGGAATAGAGACGCAATAACACTACAACACAAGCCAAGGAGAAAGCGAACGACTTTCCTGCAGAAAAATGGGAGCTCATGCGCCAGCACACCACCAAGAGAGAGAGACACACACACCACACCAAAACGTGGAGGGGTCAATGAGCAAATAAAGGACAAACCGTGTAAGTCGTTCGTTGCTACTGCTTTTGTCTTTGGTAGTAATAACATGTAATGGACAGCGAGGAGGAATATGAAAAGAGAAGAAAAAAATGAAAAAGGTAATTGAAATAAGCGACTTGTTGTTGCTGTGCTGTTATGCGGGGAGCACATGGAGAAATTGCGATGTGGCAATGTTATGTATACATACTGTGGTGACGTTGATGATGATAATTGTATGACGGCGCTTGGAGAGGACGTCTCATGGAAAATAATCCGGTCATGATTTCTGTCTCTGGGCAAATAGGATATTTTTAACGTGCAAAAAAGAGAAAAGAGGGATGACTATGCAGTATGCTTATTTTTGTGCAAACTTCACTTTCTTCCTGGGTGCATTGCAAAGGGTATTTTGAAGGTTGGCGGAGGATGACTCATTCTAATTAAACTTAATTACGCCAAGTCTGCAAGTGAACTGCACTTGTTTTGTGCAGGAGAAAGGATATTGGCGTTTTGACATTTGCTGGAGAAGGTATCTATATGCAAATGGGAGTGATTAAGATGCAAATCATGATATCGTGCCCTTTTAACTTTTCTGAGACCTATTGTTCTTCTGATATCGACAGAAAATGCGCCAAAGTGCACACAGGCATGAAACCCTCTTTGGTGAATAGTAATG
Source organism: Callyntrura sp. NNG-2020 (assembly GCA_027744055.1). Classification (NCBI taxonomy): domain Eukaryota; kingdom Metazoa; phylum Arthropoda; class Collembola; order Entomobryomorpha; family Paronellidae; genus Callyntrura; species Callyntrura sp. NNG-2020. Next base: position 741 of record JAHZNE010001209.1, on the reverse strand, counting down.
CGGTGAAATTAAAAGGGAAATTCGGACGGATCGTTGGGTGGAGCCAAAATGAAGGCTGAACAAAAGGGAAGACTTCAAATTATTCCGAGGAGTCCCATAAATGCAGCAGCATTGCCTTAATTAAAATCGATTATCACCATTATCCAGTACAGCAGCAGTGGGAGAATTAAAGCAGCAGCCTAATTATGGCATGCGGCAGCAATATTAGCACAGCCTAGCGGAAATAGCAGCATAGCAATAATTTTATTTAAGCAAAAGGCGGTTATTGCACAGTTCTTGTGCTAAAAGCAGAAATGTATTTGATAAATCGTTTTCCTCTTACCTTCTTTCCTGCCTTTCCCCCTCAAGGAAGAAAATTAAACGTCCGATCGGCGGTGGAAGTGGAGTTGAGAAATGCCAAAGGTAAATAAAATCCCAGGGAATTAATTTGTAAGATTAGGCAGCCACACACGACGTGTGTGTTTACGTCATCCTGTTAAAAATCCCGAAACTTTGTTGTATTCGCTGCTGTAATTGTTGTTGTTTGTAACAATTAGCCTTCCGGAAGGATGCACGAAAACAAACTAAAACAAATTATGTGCTGCTCTAATTAATTCTAATCTGCTTTTAAAAATAATTTAAAATACTTGGGAACGAAGGCACTCGCTACTTTTAATTATGTTAATAAAATGATACGCGGTGTAATAATTTTATGAGGGTAAATTCCGCCAAAATTTTCGCTTTTGTGGCGACACTAGTGGA
>JAHZNE010001208.1:0-10857 GCA_027744055.1 Callyntrura sp. NNG-2020 | reverse complement strand
AGAGAGAGAGAGAGAGAGAGAGAGAGAGAGAGAGTATCACCAGAGTATCACCAGAGTAGTAGTAAGCAAATGAACTCTAACAACTCCACTACCACAAGTGGAGCACAAGAGATCAGCCAAGAGAGACAACGACATAATAATACCGCGCTGCTGCTGCTGCTGCTGCTGCTGCTCCCTTTTCCACGACGGGTATTGATCAACGCCAAAAAAGGGAAAACCGGTTGAGTCCCAAAATTCCTCCGAAAATGAACCGGGATAAGAGCAACTGTTGTTGGCATTTTTTGGGGTATGTGGTCCTGTGACACAGACACACACACACACACACACACACACACACACTCATATATAGAGACTTCCTGCTTCTTCCTTGCAACTTGTTTTGGTGTTCCCTCCAAACAACTCCCCCGTTGTGGATATTCACTGGGCCATATTTCGGTGCATTTTTGGCAAAGGAAATTCCTTCCGCTTTTTTTTCAGAGAGCCTCCCTCAAAAGGACAAGGCGGTGGGGGTATGTCGGACTATTTTGTGAGTCGAGGGACCTGCAACTTTTACTAGTGATGGGGGCCTTTGCTTTTGTTCTTCGCCGCACACACGGCTTGGTGCATCGTTGCGTCGTCATCATCGTCATCATCGTCATCATCATCAAATGCCAAGTTGGGATAATACACTCGTATCATCTCTCTTTATCCTGGCTTTTTCCTGGAGGAGACACACACACACACAAACACAACAAATAAGACAGCAGCAATCGAATAAAAACAATTTCCTGTCGAGGGGACCCTCCGTGTAGATCGGCCATTTCGTCCCTCCTTCGAGACAACTTGGCTCTTGTCAAACCCACAACGAGCAGGGTTGCCAAGAAAATATTTTTTAGCCAAACTGTGTCCGTCTCTGTGTGTGTGTGTACAGCTGTGTGGCAAGGAAAACTCATCAGAAACTTATTTCCTTGGACGTTTCACTCCATCCATAATTTCCTCCATCCTCCATTCCAGTAATAAACGCTTTGACAATCTTGTTTACTGACGCGAGCAGAATACACGCCGCCCAACTGCCCAGCACGCCAAGTGCTCTCCTTGTCAGGAGAGATTATTTCCGTCTTTTCTCCCAATATCCCATTATAGTCATCTTCAACAATCCCGGGAATCAATCCCGCCCCCGGACAAATCCTCAAAGTTTCTTGGGTCGCTACCCGGAATTCCTCCCAATGCAAACAAATTGTCCTCAGACTGTCCCCTCCACAAACGAGAACCACTTTAGTCTCTCAAGTTTTTTTTTAATCTTCTCTCAAATTTGCCTATGAATTCCCGGAATTGGAAAAATTGAAATTTCCAAGAGGGTCGATCACCCTCGTAGACAGCGGGCCACAATTTTAATGGAAAATACCACCTACGCAATTTCAAGTATCTCTGGTCTAGACACATATTGACTTGACCAATGCTGCTCCTTCTCTCGCTTTGAAAATAAATACCCCGGGAGAGAGAGAGAGAGAGGGGAAGAGGAAAAAGGAACACGCTTGTCTAGATTATTTGTGATCACCAGTAAAATAACGCCATGCAAATATGGTCAACAAAAATCCGTTCCGGGGCTGTGCCGAGTGTCCTAACGACAACCTCATAAAAACACGACCATGTAAAGTAAATTGCTTTTTACAGAGACACCTTCCCGCAGTAGACACAAACATACATGTACACGTTTATATGCACCAATCCCCGTAAATTTGGCACGATGTTTGCAGTTTGTCAAGCCAGTCGTGGAAAAAATGCGTAATAAAAACACTTCGTCTCTCTCGAGCCTCTTTAAGTCATTTCCAGTACGCAATTTTCTTATTTTTTCTCCTCCTCCTCCTCCTCGTTTGCCCGTGACGGTTTTATAGATCTGCATACATTTTTTATTTCTTCTTTTTTTTTTACGGCAAAAAAAAATATTTGTGTGTGTGTGCAAGCGCCATCAACCTGAGTAAATCGATGCTGCCTTTCATTTATGTTGTGTTTACCCATGCAGCCCCGAGTTTACCAACCTGTTGTAGAGGTAAAGCGACCTCAGTTTGTGTTTCCTTTTCCAGCTGGTGTGATATCCACACGCCGCGACACGAATCATTTTTGTAAACAAGCAGTGCAATTTACCTTGTCCACCCACACGCTCCAAATACGGGCTTGGATTACTCAGGCTGACGACACGACAACAAGGACGACGTGCATTATTATTACCAGCAGGGATGTGCAGGGACCGGTACCGGGGGAAACCGCCCGGGGGACCGGAACCTGCTTTCGGTCAAGGCACCCTGGTTTTCCCCTGTCAGCGTTTCAAGTTGCCACCGGCTTACAAAACGGGATATTTTTAGTCCAGCCAAAATGTTTCGTTTTACAGTTTCTGACTGATGGAGTCAGCACAAGTCGAGAGGAGAAGCAGTCAGAAAATAGAATCGCCAAAGTGGACCTTTTAGATTTCTCAATGAGAGAAAAACACAATCAGAGAGAGAGAGAGAGAGAGATATGCTTCATATCTGCCACGGCGACTAGCTCCCATTTACTTTGAGGCTGCCACCCCCAGCTTTAAAAAGACGTTTGTGCCAATTCATTTATAAAATGGAATAAAACACTTTGAGAGTGTGCAACTCGGCGTTTTTTTTTCTCCTAAAGTGGTGTGTGTAGTAGTGGTAAGCCTCCCAGAAAATAACATTTTGAAGCGTCATCGTTTTCCCAGATAAGACACTGTCACGACACCCATTTTCAGAGTGTTTCTTCATCCGAGCCCCGATGAACCCGGGGAGAAGAGGAGCTGTGTACAACAAAAAAGCTCTGCTAAAATGAAGACACCAGCAGTTTCCTTGGTGTTGAAGGGTGGTCGTGTGGGTAATCTTCTTGGAAACGAAAATCCCCCAAAAAAGGAGGATTTTCTCTCTCTCTCTCTCTTTCTCGCTTTTTTCCTCTTTCATCTGCTTTTGTGACTCCATTCGTACGACGCAGTTTAAAAAATACAACCTTGGCAAATTGAAAGGGTTGTGTTTGCTTTTTAAAGGTTGGGAAGGTGAAATGAAAAATAAATCAGAGCAGTTAACAGAATAATGTTGGTTACGTGGAAACATACAGACAAACCGAAAAAAAAATGGAATCTAAAGTAGCAAAAAGCCACATTACGTCGGCCCCGTTGGCATTTTAACCCGCACGCAGCCCCCACCACAAACATAGAAACTCTTTTTTTTTAAAAAAAAAATGAAGAAAGCGTTCTGAAAATGAAAAAAGGGGAAAAACGGAAATAAAGAGAAGTACTCTAAAAGTCTGGCAGCTGCTCCTTGTTAAAAGGGAAATAAAAAAGTCCTCTTTCATCATCATCCATCTGCAGCACCACCACCACACAGCCTCAACACAACATTCCTTCGTCGAAAACTGCATTACAGACTGAGTGACGACGACTTCTTAACTATCGAGATTTCGTTCCATCATCGTCGTCATCATCATCCTCATCATCATCTTTCGTAACAGTACCAAACTCGCCAAGAATATGCAGCAGCGGAATAAAAAAAATCCCCACAAAATAAATCGGAAACGTGGAGAGATGCACCAAAGTGAATAGTAAAAAATTCCCCGTAAATTGTTGAAAGTAAAATAGAAAATAAAATGGAGAGAGATTGAGAGAGAGAGAAAAAGAAGAGAATTCGTTCAGCTTCTAATTTCCGTCTTATCTCCAAGCCCATTTCTAATTTCATATCATCTTTCGTAACAGTACCAAACTCGCCAAGAATATGCAGCAGCGGAATAAAAAAAATCCCCCACAAAATAAATCGGAAACGTGGAGAGACGCACCAAAGTGAATAGTAAAAAATCCCCCGTAAATTGTTGAAACTAAAATAGAAAATAAAATGGAGAGAGATTGAGAGAGAGAAAAAGAAGAGAATTCGTTCAGCTTCTAATTTCCGTCTTATCTCCAAGCCCATTTCTAATTTCAGTACCTACCCAAACCGACAAGGTAAAAAAAAACAGTAAAAAGATGGTCAGCAAACCTTGACGCTCACAACAGGGATGCGTTCCATCAGATACCACCACCACCATCATCATCATCATCCTCATCATCATCATCATCAAGAAAGATGAGCAGGAAGCCAAAAATACACAATTTGATTGCACGGGAAATTTGCAGATAAAATTATGACAAGAGGAAATGTTAAGAATAATAATATGTTCAAGATGTTGTGGCTTCAACCCGAATAAAACGTACTGCTGGGTAGACTTCTTCCAAGAAGTGTTGGCTGGTTCCTTCACAGAGACGTAAACACTGCATAACATGGCCCCTCGCAGCCCCTCTCCTGTTTCTTTGGGGAGATTTCAAGATTTTACGCGAAACGCGAGGGTGCAGTGGTGTAACGCCGGGTTTCTAACTGCATGTTAGACGAAAAGCTACATTTTAGAAATAGTGAGAAAAAAATTTTATTGTTGTTTCTGAAAGAACGCGTCGTCTTTCTTTCTGGAGTTTTCCTGTTCACTGCTTACCGCTCATCATTACCATTTTTTTATTATCTGCAATTACCTTGTTGAATGAATGAAAACTGGCCGCTACGCGCAGACAGACAGAGAGAGAGAGAGAGAGAAGCAAAGGATCGTATAATCATCGTGAGAAGGAATGAAATTCGTTATGATGAAACCAGAACAGATTTGGTTGTCTTTCTACTTGTTATCAGGTTATGCCTACCTCTATACACATACACACACACACACACACACTACTAAGGCAGATAAGACGCACAGGTGTGCGTTTTTGAAGACAAGACCTGTCTACTATTATGATGTCCACTAACACCGTGTGTCGTTTCGTTCATTCATAACAGGTGTATACATCCAATCAGGAAATTATTCCCCGAGATTTTTAAAGACCTTCTTAAAAGACGATACATCTTTAATTTAAAAGGAGTAACCCCAGTCTCATTATTTTACACGCATCGCTGCCATTGTTCTTTCGCCAGCAGGAGGAGATTTAAAAAATAAAAAGCCTCATTAAATTTCGTAAAATCTTTATGATCTAACTACAGTCAGCATACATACCTGTTTTGGGTAAAATATTCTTTTTAGGGGCGGGACCTTTGCAATTTTTAAATTTTCGGGTCAATTTCTCCTTTCGTGGAAATTATTACTACGCTTCAAATGGGGGACGCGCGCGTGCGTGTGGGTAAATATGCGTGGGGGTTACCAAAACAGGCGCACCAGGATAAAATTCCTGGAAATATCAGAGAGATGCAACGAAAAAAAAATCTGCAAAATGATGTACCACACCAAAGGCCGCATTTATTTAAAAAAAAAATTTCCCCCATTTTTGATCTCTCTCGCCTGTTCCAAACTCGTCGTCCCGAGGAATATACTAGGGACTAGCGCGATTCTAGACAATCATTTCATCTCACTACGAACCCTATAGCTCTCTCTCTCTCTCTCTCTCACACACACACACACACACAATCCCAACATTTCTTCTTCTCCCTCATTTTTTTTATCAGGATCTTTACTTTACCCCCACCAATTACTGAGATAAACGGCTATCTAAGTTGTTGTCTTGTTAATATTACACGTTATTTTTTGCTCTTGCTGCTGCCGCACCTCCTATGGTAAACAAGCCAGAAAATAGCTAGATGGGTGTACAGAGCCCCCATAGCAGCCTGTATATTTTTCTCCCTAATTTACGGCCTCCCTGTCAATAATTTAAAGTCCTCGAGCTGCCAAAAACTACTAAACATCCTGTGTTAAACATCGTATGTTTTTGTGGCTCTGTCGTCGTGTGTGCTGGGCGGTTGATGACAGTTACAGGCAGAATAGACGATATTACACAGCATGCCACTTTCTCTCTCTCTCTCTCTCAAGACATTTTCTAAAATAATTGCAAAACTCCAACAAAAACCGGACTCTCTCCTCGCCTAGCTCCGCTATCGATTTGTATTTTATTTTTGCAAAGGGCTAGAGAGCCGCCGCCGTACAGCTATCAACCAGACAGATGGGGTATTTTGTGCGGATAATGAATGATCGAGTGATGATAATGACGATGATGAATGCAGGCAGGTATTCATTTCTTTTTCTTTTTTGTTGTCTGTTTTGAGCTCCATCTCCAATCCCATTAGTTCGAGGCGTTCATGGCTGAGCCTCCACTACTGTCAAATTTTTTAACACCTTTTAAGGACATCGCGTAATTATTGCGCAATGCAACTTGTTTCTTCCACGGGGATTTCTTTAAGAGAAGGAGACAACAAGTCTTGTTGTTATTCTCTCGTGTGTATCTTGTTACTCTGTATTGGGCTACGTATTCCCCGCACCCCTCCCTCCCCTTAAAAAAAATTACACGCTGTTTCCCTATCTTTTTACCATTGAAACCCCCATTTTTCCCTATTACGTTTTCATAAAGTCAACAACTAATCAACTCTCAATAAACTTCAGAGAAGCAGCGAGAGAGAGAGAGAGAGAGAGAGAGAGAAAATTTGTAAAATGTGCACTGCTCTTCGATTCTTTCTATTCTCCGTTGCAATTTTTCAGATATAAATTACTTTTTTTCGAGGACACCACCAAACAATGGCGCACAATAAAGGAGAATGATGGAGCAAAACCTCGTGGGAGCGAAGCCCTCTCTCTCTCTCTCTCTGTCAAGAAACTGCAAAGTTGTACCTCTGCGCAAAAGAAATGGAGGTTACCTCGCGTTTTCTTCTGTTTACCCAACTGTTACAGCGATTATGATTGTTAGCAAGTTGGTCTTCCTCAAAAATAAATGGTCGGCTTGTAATCCCTTCATGATCATCATCATCCCCACCACCACCACACCTGATGGTTATCGGCCTCATCATTATCATCATCACCATCCTCGTCTTTTTTTTTCTTTTGTTTCCTTTCAAGTGTCCCCCCATTACCATACAAGACGTGTCTCCAATTCCTCTCTGCACAATGACTGGCCATACTCGCCTGATTGTGAGCACTCGATACACCGACACCACCATCAGGCAAGAATTTATCGGTGGGGCAATCTCTCCCCACCAAACAAACTCGACATCTTCTAATCTCATCCACCATAATCCGCCGTCTCTCCTTACAACCTCGCCTCTCTTAAAAACTCAGCTCCTCACTGAGCAACGCGTGTACGCATATTCCCTTTAAAAGGATAAAATTCTCCACCTCCGCCTACCCCTCATCTCTTCTTCGCTCTCGTCTTTTTGCAGTTTCCTCCTCTCAGAAGACAACACCGTGGTAAATGAACCCACTCCTCCACTCTCTCATTTCCTTGTTGCTTCGCAACCACCCTGCAACTTCATTTTATTACCGAAACTATTTTATAGCTTCCCCATAAACCAAATTCTAACCCCCCCCCCTCTTGACTAAGCATCTTTCAAGTAGCCAGCGTTCCACCCTTCTTCTTTTGTCCGTTTATCGCTCTTCCTCACACGCACACACACGCGCAAAACGTGACATTTTTTTCTCTTCCCCAGACAATCCTCATTTGTCATATACTCTCTCTCTCTCTCTGTCTCTCTCTCTCGCTGTCTGTGAGTGTGTACAGGTAAGAAGGTGGAAAACCAACACCAGAAGAATAACTGATACTGTTCCTGTTACGTGCCGGGTTTATCCTCCAAATATCTCTGGGATGAGGATATGACAATGATGACAACAACGAGAGAACGCACACGGAGAAAAACTCTCATAAAATCCCATCATCCTCATCGTGATCCTCTTCGAAGAAAAAAAAAGTCAAAGAGAAACAAGCAGGGAAAAGCTCTCGGGAAACGTGTCAAACACTACACGAGAGAGAGAGAGAGAGAGGGAGATGGAGAGAGAGAGAGGACAAACACGTGAAAAATTATTTACCACCACCACCACCACCACTGCCACACCATCATCAAACGAATGGAATGTGGAATGCGAGCAAAAAACCGACCAAACCATCCTGATCGTGATCATTACAGTGGTACACACATCATAAAAATACCAGTAACAAACGCCATACTTGTTTCTCCATCTTCGTCTTCCTGGCTCCAGCTCAGAGTCAGAGAGAGAGAGAGAGAGAGAGAGAGAGAGAGAGAGAGAGCCCAGCAAAGCTTTTAACTCTTTTAACGCACACACGTCTTTTTTTGCAGATAAAATAACACGTCATAAAATACCATCCCCTTCCCCCACTCCACTTTCCGCAGAGCAGTGCTCTTACTGCTGCTCCTGCTGGTCCTACTCTGGATTTCCTTTGTAAAAAAACGAGAGTGGAGAGAGCCAAAAATGAAAAGATGATGATACCTTGAAAAAAAATGCAAATGTCTGCTTAAAACCCCACTTATTTTCCTCTCAAGCGTTCCCATTTTAATTGATCATCTCAAGCGACCTCTTCAAAAACCATACCCGGATGAGCAAGATGATACAAGGAAGCGCCCGCACCATGTCGGACAATTTACACAGCTAAACGCTGCTGCTGTGGATGTTTCTCTGTGAGGAGGATGATCATGATGAGGATGATGGTAAGTTTGAATGGTCTTTCATTTTTTGGGGGATTTTTTTTATGTGACCTAGTGTACTCTCGTCGCGTTATTTTTTTTTGCTTTTATCCTATCATCCACGTACGTACACGTGTGTTTTGTGCGTGAGTGTGTGTGTTCCCCTGTGGTGGAAATTCACTTTGGTACACATTTTTTTTTAAATCTCTGGTAATGCGTATGATTGTAGCCTATCATTCTAGACAGGGAGCTTGGCAGCGGCAGTAACAACAAGCCAGCCTGCATATAAAAGTTATCGTCAACATGATTTAAAGTGGAGGAAGAGGAACAAAGAGAGGGAACAACGCACAAGGAAAATATACGACAACGCATTACCATTCTCCTCTTCTCTCTCTCTCTCTCTCTCTCGCTGGGCATATCTTAATCCCTGTAATGGGCCTCTCCTCCACGCACGCACGCACGCATCTTGATACTAAAACGCACAAAGAAAAAAAAATCCAGCTGGATATTTTCTGGCATGTCGGGGGCAACATAGAGAGAGAGAGTGGAGAGTGCTTTGAGAAGAGAGATGCGTAGCAAAGACGCCATATAAGAATGATAAAAGAAAACTTTGCATATTTTTTCTTTGGTCAACATTCAACAACACCAGCGAACAAGCCGGATTACATCATCATTCTCTCTCTCTCTCTCTCTCTCTCTCTCTTTCATCCCACTCTCGCTTCCAGACAGTTGGCAATCGAAAAGTAACGCTGTGTATTTTACAACCCTCCCATACTGCCACAAACGTCCCCGCATAAAAAAACGGCACCCGATTTCCCCCCGTCACGAGTACAACAATTGGCAAATTTAAAGACCCCCTTCAGTGCCGGGTTCCAGTATTGCCAAAAACCCCTCGATTTTTTTTGAATCCCCGTTGGGTGGACGGACGGACATACCAGCATCATATATGAGGTACTGCTCGATATCCTGTTTGGTATTGGGAAAGCCTGGAAGGAACTTGAAACTTTTCAAGAGGCTGCACCACTAAACAAGTCTAGAGAGAAGGATGCCTACAAAAAATGAACAAGAGAGAGAGAGAGAGAGAGGGCGAGAGAGAGAGAATATTATTATTATCATCGAAGTAGACAGGAAAAGTGGTTTCTGGTCCATCATTTTGTTTCCCTTGAGGAAAATTTACATAAAATAGTGACTTGCGAGAATGTTTGTGCAGCTCACCGATCATGATGACGATGATGATGATGACCATGATTTGTGAGGCTTGAGTATCTTTGACGCAGAGCGAGATAGAGTGAAGCCTCTTTACTCATTTTTTTCTTCTCTCTCTCTCTCTCTCTCGCAACCAGCTTTAAAAATGTGTTCCCCATTATTACAGTGCACTTGGAATTTGCATAATGAGTCTAATAGACAACAAAACGCCTGTTCAGCCAGCATTTTAGCCTTTACCTCTCTCTCTCTCTCTCTCTCTCTCCACCAACTGGCCTGTCATAATTCCTATTTTACTCCCTTTTTCTCTTTAAAATTATTATCCCTCGTCCATCCACGAGAACGTGGATGGCCATCAGGATGATGCTCATGATGATGACGACGACGACGACGAAACAATACATTTTTTGTTGATTTATGCATTTAGGGAATGTATTTGCGTCTCTCGGTGTGCCCAGCAAAATGATGGTGACCACCAGCGCCCCTACTTCCTCGATAATGTGCCTATTCATACGATTCAATAGCGTCTCCTCCTCCTCCTCCTCACTCTCGACGACTATGCTAATTATACTGATGACAGTGATTGTCTGCGGTCAGGGGGTCGTGCACACAGTACGTGTTTTTTTCCTACAAGACGCCAACTGACAATCTACCCCACGTGCCTGCTCGAAAAGGATTTTCCTGTAACGTCCCTCCTTTGAACAGTCCCTTCCGTGCTTGTGTCGTGCAAAATTAGGAAAATTGTCCCCTGATTACCACCAGGTCGCGAAGGCGTGCGTGCTGGTGGATTCCGATTGTAACGAAAATGAGGCCAGGAAAAATAATCGGAGAGTTTACACGAGTATGCAGATAGATACATACCATGTGTTCGTGCGTGCATTGTGCGTCTTCTGAAAAGTCCTGCAAACAAAACATTCGCACCACCGCTTCACAAACAAAATCTCAAAATCTGACAAGAATACACACACACACACACACACACACACAGGATACCACAATGATGATGAGGCTGACGACGACGATGACGACACATGTTTGAAGTTACACTTCCCCAAAAAAAACGTGCGTTTCGTTGGTTCGTCGAAACCCTGAATTTTTCACGCATGGCTAGACAAAACAAACTTGTTGAGTTACCGACACGTACGCACGACCGCGCTGAATAAAACAGAACTCGAGAGAGAGAGAGAGAGAGAGAGAACTCGAAAGAAGCGAGAGA
>JAHZNE010001207.1:0-10505 GCA_027744055.1 Callyntrura sp. NNG-2020 | reverse complement strand
GGGGATGGCAGTGATGCTGAGTGGGTTTACCGAAGTGAAAACACTTTAGCACCAACATCATCTTCGTATTCCTCCTCTTCGTCCTTCTCATGCCATCATGATCTATTAGTCCTGAGAGCGGAAAATAGGCTCTTGGGAAAATAACTTTTATGTGTGAGGCTGTTGAATAAAGAAAGAGCCTTTCAATTGTGCGCACGTGTGATTTGAATGGAATACTTGTATTTTTACTCGGTTCAGAAACATTCCCACCGTTGTATACATCAAAGGTGGCCGCAGAGCAAAATATTGTTCCACACATGCACACCTTTCACAGTCAAAAGAAGGGAAAAGGGAAAATTGAGTACATTTTCAGGTTACAAAGAAAACTTTATATTTATAATGTCGATAGTGAACACAATGACTATTTACGATTTGGCATATTTTGTACTCTGCCCTCCCTTTTTCTGCCGTATAATCTAAAGTTATCCTACATACAAAGAAAAGGGACAAAACTTTTCCACAAAACAGTTTCTTCGTAAATATTAAGCATTCCCAGCACAGTCGAAATTTGTAGGGAACAGGTTTTACATACCAATAGGGACGACAACATGTCAGTTTACCTATTCTGTAATTTTCTTATGTCTTTACAAAGAAACCGGCGTACTCGCATCAAAACTATTTAGAAGCTGGTTGTATTTCCTATTTTGATCAGCATTGTTTTGGAGATACTCTTCAAATAGCACAGGAAATATAGCTCTAAAGTTTAGATGGCGTCATGGCGTTGTTTTTTCGAGTTGACATAATTTAAAAACCCGCATCCGAGCTTCTGCAAGTACAGAATCACAGAAAGAAAAGAAAATTTAGTTGACATTCAAACGTTACTTGGGAACGCAATGGAAGATGAAGAGGAAAGCCTATAAGAAAATTAGACGGAAAGTGTTATGCAATATCACTTACAATCCAACCTTCAGCATACGAGTCCGAAAATCCCAGCCAAAGTTGAATGTCTTTAAATTGTTTGACTGTTCCGTGGCGTTTATCAGCCATTTTACGCGATGATATCTTCGAGAGAGAGATATAGGGACGAGTTCTCGTAAAGCACGTAGAAGTATATACCAGACTGTGTTCTTTTTAATAATTCCAAAAGTTCGACCATCTTTCTCTATAAAATACAGGACCTTCCCTTTGTATCCGTGTCCTTTCCTTATCTGCGTTAAAAGGATTAAGGATTTAAATAAAATTATCGCGTCGAAAACGTGATTTAATTTCAACATTAAACATTCCCTCACTTGAGTCATATACTCTTCGATTTCTGATGTGGGATCCTGACCCAATTCTAGTATTTCGTAAGTAACTGTTTGTAATCCGAACTCCTGTGTTTTCTTTGCGCTATAATAAAATATTAGCACTAAAGTAAAAATAACATTGATTACATTGATCACTCTGATGATTACAACAAAAATTCCCCATGCCCCATTCCAATTTAAACTTGCTTATTGCATTCGACTTGTAAGATTTAAGATTTGTTAGTGAAAAGAGTGATCAGGAGTCAGGAGAACTTGCGTAGATAAATGGAATTATGGGGCAATGCGATACTGCCTTTGCTGGGCTTACCCCAATGCTGGATCAAATGTGCCCAACAATTTTTGTCATCTGAATGGCATTTTATTTTTTAATGAAATTAGTCGTAATTAAATGAACGCCTCCTCATTGACAGCTGCATGATTATGATTACCTTATACACGCTTTCAGTAGATAAAACAGCTATCACGCTGACATTACCAAGTGATAAAGTGATATGTGTTATGCTTTAAGCTACTCTCTTTCTATACAGATCACCGTTTTCAGAATAAACTAAAATTGCTCCTACAACAACAGTCAGAATACTTCTAATTCCTGGAAAACTAATTGCAGTTGCTATACCCTTGCAATTGTATATCGTCTCCTGCGAAAAAATACAGAAAAGAACCTTGTAAAATTGACACAAACCAAGAGATGTGTGGTTATGACAATGTTTAAAAAGAAAAAATTGTACTGATGGACCTTTTTGAGTTGGCAACAAGATCAAAGTTGACATACAGAATCATCCGGCTCTACACCAGCTTCACACGACTTTCCGCATTAAGAGAGGTTTTTTGCAAGGCGACTGGAGTTGCCTGTATTGAAATCTCCTTGGTCACAATTCCCCCTACAATAAACACAAATCGTGAACCGATAATGACAAAGGCAGTGGTGATGAATAGACGAGACAAAATAAAAGTATGTCCTTACAGGCAGCAAAAGCAACAACAAAAGAAGAGAAAGTGTTTCGGAGAAAGTTTAAATTGTAAGTATTCCATTGATCATTCATCGGAACAAGACGGGAACATTTTTACTTTTTGAACTCCCTCCCTCTCCTTGTGGGAAGATAAACGAGGATGATGATGATGATAATGAAAAGCTTTCACAAAGTGTATTATTTTTCTCAAATTTCGCCAGGACTCCCTTCCATTTCCCGGGTAGTACGGCATAACAGGTTCCGCATAAAATGAAAAGGGGAAAGGGGTGCACACGTGCATCCTCGAGATGAGCAGACAAGTCGCAGATTTAAAATTACGATTCCCCTCTTTCGACTTTTGAGTTGGCGTGACATGGCGTGTCCATGTGTTTGCTTTGTACTTTGTGCTGAGTGCAATTAAGTGGGTTAATAATATAATAATAATACGAATAAAACAATACACACAAAGAACGGAAGTTTTGACAGCCTGGTGGTATGCTCACTACACAACACATTAAATTCTGTAGAGAGCGAGAGAGAGAGAGAGAGAGAGAGAGAAAGAAAGAGAAAGGGAGGTACCACACCATATCCACCTTCCATATAACAACTCTTATGTCGCCATATAAGATACACTTCTCTCGGTACTTTGTGAATAATTTTCTCCTTTTTTGCTGTTAGCAGTAAAAATATTTTCACATGGAGCATGTCCTTAAAAATGATATATAAGCTGTTGTGGGTAATTGGCATCTTTCTCGTTTGCTGTAGAAAAGGATTTACTACCCGATTTATGGGAAAAGAGAGAGAGTGAAAGATAGAATACACGGTTCGTTTCTTTCTGAGAGGTAGTCAATTCTCGAGGGATACTACGGGCTATGATATAATGCATAAAAATTTCAACCATATTCCATTACACAACAATATTTTTACAATCGTTGTGTTTCTCCACCCTCTTTTTTTCTTCCTTTTTGTGTTTCTCCCTTCTTATTACCATCTTGCAGCCTCTCCAGTTACCTTAAATACTGTTTGAGTATGCTCGTAAGTCGATATGCATAAATAAAGTGGGAAGTTAAGACACTAATATTGGCGTAAAAAGGGGAAAGAGAAATGCTTAACAATGGAGACTTGTGCATTGCGTAGGCAGTCAGCTATATCAAAGGTAGAAAGCTGAAGCAATACAACTTTAATACCTAGGCAGAGTAGAGAGAGAGAGAGTGAGAGAGAGAGAGAGAGAGAGAGAGAATGTATTTCATTTTCCGTACTAAAGGTACATTATGCAGCTCCTGTTGCTGCATCTTCCATTTTCCGCCACCATTCCTCTGCTGCTGCTCGCCATTTTTTCGTTCATTCCTCATTTATTCTCCATCCGACATTTTGCACCAGGGAATATTATCCTCAGAAACTGTCGGACCACCAAAGAAGTAGCAGATGATAATATAAGCACGGTGGAACGAAAAGTAAAATAAAAACGGAAAACTGATGATGATGATGATGATGATGATGATGCTAAGGATGAATAGAAAAGAAGAAAAGAGAGAAAAATGCAATGAAAGTGTGAGAGGAGAAAGAAGGAAAAACGCAACAGCCATCATCAACGTCATCTGCAGCAGCATCAAAAAGGGAGATGGAAAGGAGTGAGTGTGCTAATGGTGTGTGGTTGAAGAACTTCAAGGAAAAAGTAAATTGACTGTTACACGCCATTTAGGGGATAACTTTCAAGAGAAAAGAAGAAACACAAACAAACCCACCACTACGGAATAAGAAAGAAGATTTTAATTTAAAAAAGGCATAATTTACGGAAGATAATTTAAGAAAACAATTGTTTTGTTGCACTCACAATAAGTTATTCAAGATGTCAGTGATGATGATGATGATGATGATGTGTCTTTTGTGTGGTATTGCTGAAAGAGTGAAGAGAGAAGCCAAAAGAAAGAGGTTGTCTGATGCATGACCAGTTTTTATATGAAAGTCACAATGTTGGCTCAGATGGGAGGACACATTTGCACTGGGAAGGGGAAAAAGTGTAGAAATTCGCAAAACACATTAAAAATGGATTTCGGTTCCTTGGCTTCTGCACACCGCCTGCCCTTTTCTTGTTGCCAATACATACACATAACAAGTCTGAATGAAGACACACTGGCAGGTAATTAATTCTTAGGAAAGATACAATGAAGCAGGAAGCTTGGGGAAAATGAAATTTGTCGAATAATGAAGCCATTGTGAACATATTATTATGAAATATTGGAGATTATGATTGTCCTGGTGCCGTGATGCGTGTTGTCATGGTGGGCTCTTTCGAAGCAAAAAGGAGGGAAAACTGTGGAGGCAGATGGCCACTTGGCAGCCTCGTCAGGTAATGAAATTTACTAAATAACAATAAAAGCAGTGAGCCAAGGATATCAGTGGTTGTTGAAAATTCGCATTTTCCCACGGTGATCCCATTTTACACATAACCACATTTTATCATCACATTTCAGTTTTATGGGAGCTAAGGTCAAAGGTAGGGTAACACCAAGTGTTGCCAATTATGGGGATGCTTAGTCATTCAGGGTCTCCCAGGAGATGGTGTACATTTTAAAAATCATACATAGCAAAATAAAAAGGTCCATTTTTTCATATGATAAAACGCAATAGAGAAAATGAAACGGAAATTTGGGCAACTCTTTAGGCATGACTTTAGTCCCAGTGGCGTTTAATTGTAAGAAAGTAATAACAATACAGATGAAAGCGATGATGTGTACGGTTTAAAAAAAATGAAAAATAAACAAAAACAAGAAAGTGCAACTACACCCCTTTGTTTATTTCCGTTATGGCAGTTACATACAACATACAACAAGGTAAATTTTACAAAAACAAAACGGATAAATTATCGTCGCCCTCTTGCTCGTATGAATCTCTGAGGGTATATAATAGACTCTTTAAACTGTGTTGGTGTGGAAATACCTCGCCTTGATCCATGTCTTAAAAAATACAAAAATTAATTTCCCACATTTGACCTTGACTGTAGTATCCTGCCGCGTACACAATATTGAGAGTATGCTCTTTCCGGACACAAGATGTTACATTTTACATTACAATTCTCTCTCTCTCTCTCTCTCTCTTGTGACGCAATAAATATATCTATCGCGCAGACATCACTACTTTCAAATAGTTTCCATATAAATTGTACTTTCACCGACGCTTTTACCACTACACTATATACTACGCTCGCGCTCCAGCAGATTGTATATACAAAAGCCCAGAGGACAAAACCTTGCTGGTTTTATTCTAATTTCCCTGTAGTTTCTAGATAAAACGAGGATGTTTACGTGTAATTTTCTAGAATTATTTTCAAATAATAAATAATATACGCTAAACTCACATTTCCCTTAATAATACAGAGTTCCCCTGCTGCCCATTTACCTATTTTATACCAGAGTTATCGTCTCTTATCTATAATCCGTAGGAACACCATACAACTCACCACATCAGTTATTACACGTTGAAAATGTACAACAGCGTGTCTTGTACTGACTGTGTAATCTAATCAAATCATGGGAAACATTGTAGTAGTTCTGATGTAATTATTACGGTACGATTTAATATGCTATGCAATACTGCAGAGATATGCAAAAGCATATTGAATTGTCACTACAAAGCGGAAACAACACGATGCGATGCTGGAGGCATCTGCAACTGACGTTCAACATTCGCTTTTTTGCGAGACAGGTTGCGATTTCCCTTTTTTGCTGTCACTCTCTTACGACGTCATCAGAACCTGTTTTTATTACAGACTCCACTTACTCTGTAATATTTCTGGCCTTCTTGTCCATCTGTGTTGACCACACACTATTTTTTCAACGGTATTTGTGCAAGAGTAAAATAAATAACAGAAAGGGGAACCGCGAAGCTGATACACGCGTCAGCACACACACACACACACACACACACACACACATAACAACCTCAATTCAAACGAAATAATAATATCTTTTGATATTCGGTCATTGATAGAGCCATCCTTCCACTCTCCATTTGTTTATCCATTTATATGGAGAAGTGGCGTTGTAGTTTCACTTTTGTAAATGATAATACAATATTGACAATTACTTTCGTCACGCATCCTTACTTCGTCATGAGGACCCCGTTCATATCTCTCTCTCTCCTGCTTGGCAAGAGAGCGTGGTGGGTGGCCACGAACAAACTGTCTCCCTCCAACAGAGAATCATTTGGAGTTACAACAATATAAAAAGCAATATTACATTACATGGACATGCATGAACGGTCATTTTAAACTCGGGCACCATATCTCTCTTGATCAGATGCATAGCTTCTTCTGAACCAGTTAAAAGGAAAAGTACCACGGAAACTGACTCCACCGTGAAGGTTACCTACTCGGAGAGAAAATGGATAAGTGGTATTAAAAAGAGGGTTTAAACTACTTAGATTTTACCTTTCTCCGCGAACACACAACTCACGCAGAGAGCAAAAAGTATCTTCACAACGGCTTGTTATCTCTTGCGCTTGTTCCCTTTCTGTTAATCTACCTTCATTCCCGGTGAAAGTGGTGATGTATCTAGGAAGAGTTGTATATACGTGCCTGTCTTTTTAAACGATTTGATGATCTGACAGCCAAAAAGGCGATGTTCATTTACCTCTCCACAGACATGTAGTATGTTTCCTGGCACGCTCAATCTACTATCGCCTGTATGTGTGTCCGTATTTCCTTTCTCTTTTTTCCCTTTTGGTGGTGTAAAAGCGAAAAAGCAGAGAAAAGAGGGCGGTGGTGGTGGCAGTGTCATCCCTGCCTGTCCATTTGTCTGAGACGTATTACTTTCACCAAAACCTTCTCGTCCGGAATTACACTCTCCTTGGGAGAGTTCCGCCTGATTAGAAATTGCGTAGGTTGAATTCTTCTTAGCCCCTTCTCCGTACGTACCCGTTCTCAAAGCTGTTCTTCTGGGAAGCAAGACAAAGAGGTAAATAATGATGGAGTCGTATTACCCTCATCATCGTAATCAATACAGCATTCTTAAAATCAGCAGCACGGGTAGCAAACGTATCGTGGGCAAGTACGTATCTGGTAGTTCTCCAAACGAAAAGATGGAATAGAAATCAGTCTTCCGAATGGAATAAACGGATGAAAAATGACGAGTGATGCATGGTAAATATATTTACTTATTAAGGCGGAAGCAGCAGGATAGCAGAAACAAGTAGAGGTCGGCAGTAGGTATATATGGCGCTTTTGTGTATTATATTGATAATTCATTCGTTACCATGCTGGTTACAAAGAAATGTCTACCTTTCTCTTAGACATAGCCAGTTTACATTCTACATAACGTAATTTGTATCTTTATTAAATTTATTTAAATTACCAAGAAACGCATATACAAGAAAAAGTTATTGCTAAAATTGTCTTATCAATAGCTACTCTACATGTCATGACTCATGACTCCTGCCACCCATAACAATAACCTACGTACTTTCAAATTGTGCATAATTCATTATTAGCTATGGGAATTTTTTAATATTAGTATAAAAAAATTAGAAAATCCACTTCATTATGGTGATACCTCCTCCTACGGCATAAAATATTTTTTTAACGTAATAACGTGAAAACAAAATGAGATTACCACGACAAATATTTAGCTCATAATATGTAACACACATGTAAGACTAATTTCCAAAATCCGATTCCGACGTGTAATAATAATTAATCATCTGGCTCTTTCTCCTCACCACTTGGTCCGAGATTTCGTCCGAATGCTAGTTGAGCAAGATGCACGTTGTTTTCGTCCGGTTTTGGAATATCCAGATTTATTTATCTGTTCGGCAGCGACTCGAGCAAATTTTTTTGCAATCAGAGCAGCATTGCTTCTCATGCCAACCACGTTAGCGGAGGTAACTTGGCTTTTAGAGGGCTCCATTACTTGGTTATAAGATGGGCCACTGAAATAGACAAATTTATGTTGGTAATGCTGGAAACGTGTATTAGCGTATGATTTCTTTTAAAATTAGAAAAGTATAACGTCGTTCGGGAATACTTACTGATCTCTCTTTTTGTGTAATAAAAGTTTTTCCCGTGACTCAAAGGTTGATCCACACACCTTACAGCCGCTTCTTCCGTTGCGAATGTCGCCATGATATTGCTGCATATGTCGATTCAAGTGGGCCATCCTGAAATATTTAGTGCCGCACTTAGGGCAGCAAAATTTCTTCCCCTCGCTTTGATCCACACACCTTACAGCCGCTTCTTCCGTTGCGAATGTCGCCATGATATTGCTGCATATGTCGATTCAAGTGGGCCATCCTGAAATATTTAGGGCCGCACTTAGGGCAGCAAAATTTCTTCCCCTCGCAAGATAATCGCATATGTGAACGAAGAGCGGTTATGGAACCGAAGTTAGCGCCACAATGACAAATAAATCCTTCCTTCCCCCGACGTTTATCTATACCTTGAGATATAATCTTTGGAGCCGTACCTTGATATACCTTTAGCTACCGCTGCACCACCGTTCTGTTGGTCTGAAAGGCGTTTAGAGCTAATTGTCTTCTTGGCCGGAGTCCCACTAAGTGCAGAACCGCTAAAAATTATTTAAAAAAAACAAATTGACAGGGAAAGCTCTGAAAATTATTTCTATATACTCAATAAATAATTTTACATACTGTGCAACTTGTTCCTTAGCTTCTGAAACAGTCGATTGCTTCTTGGAACTTCTAAGACGGTACATTGATTTTGTTGTAGAGTTTAATGGCTCCTCTCCATCTGAATTGACTTCTATATTTAGCATTACTGATAGTGGTGAGTTCAGTTGACAGGAACTTGTATCCGTGGTGTCGTTCTCGATTGTTACATCTCTAATTGTCTCTTCTGCAATATTATTCTCTTCAAGGTCAAGGTTTGTTAATTCGCTGTTGACTATGTCATCAATTCTCTGATTCATAGTTTTGATCTTTCTAAATTCAGTTTGTCCCCGAATTACTTTCCCCCGTGCAGTAATTAATTGCTTCTGGCATTCAGCGAGCTTGTGCTTTAAGTTGTCAATTTCACTTTTCATACTTTTTTCTGACATTATCAACCGTTTTTTGAGTCCATCATTATCCGCTTTGAGGCAGATTACCTCAATCTCCAGTCCCTGAATAGTCAAGCTTTTCTGTTGAATATCTTTAAGTAATCTGACCTCTTCGCTGCCTTCTAAATTTTCACGGGTAGTGCCAACTCCGGGCACAACAGTTTGGTCGTTTTGGGACATGTTGATTTACTAAAGCACAAAGCAGACAAAAAACCGAAAATCACTAATTAAACATATAGGAATCAACTGTCAATTGGTTGGACTTGTACATAATACATTTATTACTTATGATGTAATAAACTTGGGAATGTTTGACTTAAGACTGTTGACTATCGTCACATTTAAAACGCTATCTTATATGTAAAAATTGATTGAATATTTTAAGGTATTATAATATATTGTGTCATTTTGACGTTTAACAGACCAGATAAAAATGACCTTTTTTAATCTATAACGGTATTCCTATTACACGGAATTTGAATAAGATACGTCAAACGTGATGCTTGGTCTAGAAAATTGACTGAATGCGTAGAATACGCGGCACAAATTTGTGTACCAGTAACTGTAACAATATATAAAAATTAAAGCGACAAAAAGAGAAATTTGTCAAATCTAAAGTTATATTATATATAGTTAGGTAGATTATCAATTTGCAAGGGACACTAATTCACATCACTATATATAGCATCAACAACCAACTATTCGTTTAATCATCTAAAATCGCTACGCAACTAATAGTTCAATGACAATTCTACGAAAACAAAAAAAAACAACTGTTTTTTGGTCAGTTGGACTACCACCATTAACTGTCTGCTTTTTGTATGATTTGTGGGCCTTCTCAAATAAATATCCTCTACCGCCGATCTAAATCACTGATGGAAACGACATAGAACCAAGGCGACTGAATCATAAGATCTCTCTCTCTCTTGCTTTGCACAAAGCAACAGACTGATCTGCCATTGCCGCTAGCTTTCACTACGATGGATAATGCGTGTACCTGTCTGTAGTTTTGCCGTTTCATAAGCAACGTATTCTACTCTACACGAATCTCTACGAATTCACCCAAGATGCCAGATGCAAGTTAAATTAATCTGTCATGTAACGTTGTACAACAAGCAACTAGTCCAGCTCGGTGCTGCACAGGCCACCGGTGGCCCGGTGGCCGGTGCCCCGGTGTCCCAACAAGAGGTCGGTGGCCGGTGGCCCGGTGTCCCAACAAG
>JAHZNE010001206.1:0-58990 GCA_027744055.1 Callyntrura sp. NNG-2020 | reverse complement strand
TGCTCTAATTTTTTTAAATCAGCCAAGCTCGGCTTACAATCAGCCGAGGTAGACCAGTCCTAGCTCGGCTGATAACAAGCCGAGCTCGGCCGAGTGGCGCTAACTGTTTGTAGCAACGGAGATTATACCCATCTTTGATAAGTAACTTTAATATATGATTATGACCTTGCATTAAATAGTCGCCACCTTCAAGAACATTTTTCCGGCCCTAGTCTACCGTAGAACTAGACAACCTAACATAAACAAAAAATTAACCTAAAGGACATCACACTTTCCACGTCATTCACGTCACGTCAAGTCAGAGTACCGTGAATGAAGCATATTACCCCCAAAATCCAAATGGTCTGTCTACTCGACGTCCCTCGACGTCATAGATTCCACAGACTTTTTCAGGACCCTAGTTGGAATGGAAGTGCTCATTCGAATTGTCTCCTCAAGTAAAGCTTTTGGTTTTCTTTTGACATGTCATTTCAGCAATACGCTGGCCCTGTAAGACGAATGCGGTAAGTCAATAGCTTACACAAACATGACACGATGTTTCGTAAAACCCTCTGCAGTGATATTTAAAGTAATGAGCAGAGAAAATGTTTTAAAACAGACAAGACTAATTTAGAAAGGCAAAATTCATAGTATTTAGAAACCCTTTTGCTACTTGTAACTAAATAGACACTGAAGGACCGTGAACTGCATGGTTAGAAATATGTTCTGTTGTTGTACATATGTTGTATATATGCATTTTAATTCAGTGAAAGTGACGAGTGTCAAATGTAATGATTAATGATGGTTAATGCGCTTGGTATAGGATTATGCACCCGCACCGAACTAAGCGTATCAAAATGCATATGCCTTCCCTAAACCATATTAAGATCCTTTTCGATATTTGGCATGTCACGGTTGTTACCTTGTTTTTACATGTACTACTAAAATGTGTCCCGCTCTAATTTTCATTAATATTTTATATTATTTTATTAATAAATATGATAATGGATTGGGAGTATGAAAAATAAATTTGAATATGAGCTGATGGTTCTACTTCATAAAATATACATATAACATGGGTACATATTTGCGGCATATGTAGCAAAGAAGCACATCAGAACAAGTTATTAACTCAGTATTTTGTTTATTTATTTTCAGCAAAAAAATTATTTCACAGACAAATCATTTTACATGGGGTTTTGTTGTCGACTGACGATGACTGAAAACTCCATCCAAATAAATATAAACTAAAATTAATTCGCACCTCATTTTGTTTTTGCACTGTCAGCACTATGTTTAACCGTAAATTGTAGTCATTATTATGATGATCAAAACCTTTAACCTCACAAACTTAAAAAACATTTTTACCAAAGCTATTTTTCGATACCTACTTATGCAAATGATTTTATGGACAATATTTAACTTCATAGGTAGTTATTATTGACAGACTACACATCTTGTTCTCAAACACAACTTACTTGTTCATTCTGCTTTCTTTAGTAGTGTATTCATATCGTTTCTCTTTTTTTTTGGACTTTCTTTCACGGTTACATGACGAAGGTATGATACATAGTATGCATTGTCAGAATCAACTGCTCCACGCAATATTAATGATAAACACTACATTGCACATTTTTGTGAAGCACTTCAAATATTTATCTCAATAACTTTTCTATTCCGTTGTTTTGATTTCTTTCCTTTTATGCGATTTTCGGTAGTAGTACAAAAACTCATACGAATAATATACTTACGAAGGATAAACATTTCGTATTAGAGTGATTATGATTATTAATACTAATAGCAGCGAGTTCCATAAAATAATCAAATGCTTCTTACTACTAGTAGTACACACAAGTCTTACACGGTAAACCAGTATCATACATTCATATACAACTTACTACAAATAGAATCTTTGTAATAATAGCTTCATTCATCCGTTATTACCACTAATTACCAATCAGTTGCTTGGCTCTTCAATTCCCTAATTAAATCCACTCTTTAGAAGAGTCTTTACAGTTTACAGTATGTAGAATATATGTACTTGAGTATCAAGTAGCCAACATAATGCAATAAGTAATACCTAAGTAAAAGTAAACAACCACAAGTTACTTACATATATATCCACAAAAATAAACGAAACGGTTGAATTCACGTTTAAAATACACTACAGAAAAAAACTTGAATTGTAGTAATTACAATATGTAAGATACGCTATACAACAATAATAGTAATTGCAATTCCTTCTATGTCTATAAATTTAATTTCGGATGGAGCTGCGGAAGTGGTATAAAAATCTGAACATTTTTCTTCAAAGCTGTACATGTTTCAGTTTTGAGTTTTATGAAATAATTACAAAGAAAAAATCTTACATAAGTCAAACATGAAATTGATTCCAGAGCCTACATCACCTTTAAATTTGACATTTACTACTATCATACAGCACTTAAACCAGATGCAACTGAAATACGCTGTTTGTTAAAAAAAAGAATTTTCGGTAGTATTAAGTAAACGGTAACATCCTGAATTTTCTACAGTGCTGAATTTATTAAGATTCATCCCCATTTCCAGAATCATCATCGTATTGTTCATTCGAACTATCATCTTCTAAATCGTCCTCGTCGTTGTCCATGTCGTAATCATCATCATAAAAATCGGTGAGTTCAAGATTGTTTTCTGGTGGCTTAGCTTTTACAACATAGTCTTCTAACGTGGTTGGAACAACGACTCCATCCTTTTCGGCATCAACTTTGGATAATGCAACTTGTTTCCTATTATAACAAAATAAATTTCTTATAAAGACTGAATGTTCCTAATGTATAATATTTAACACATTTGATATAGTTTAAGTTAGTTAAATATTCTGTTTAATTATGATGGAAGAGTAACATACTTGATGATGTTTTCATATTCTTTGTCCTTTCCTTTCGACTCCTTCCACTTACGATACATCACTGAGGCATCCACGTTTGCTGGACTTGACGTATTTGGTTCGTTCAACAAAGAAACAACCGAAAGTAAAATGGTTCGGACATTTTGTGTTGGATTCCAACGTTCACAAGGGAGTTCGCCACTTTGAGGATCATCGATAGGTGGATGAAGAATTGAAATACACAAATCTCCATTCTATACATGGACATTCAGAAAAAAAACTTTAGTTTAAAAGTACATGTGCAAACCATTACCGTTGTGTACAGGCAAACTGTGAAAGTAACTGCTACTGTTTTATTTTAAATTAGTTTCTAAATACCTACCTCGTACACATTAGGATGCCACACTTTAGTTTGAAAACGAAGTGATGGGGGACTGTACGGATAGTCAGGGGGGAAGCGCATATGAGCCTGTTTTAAGGAGAAATTAACAATTTATGTAATGTCGGTTATTGTTATTAGCGGGATCACATGTTTATTATATATTACTAACTTTGAAATATCCGGCCTGGTATAATGTGTCCGGAGGTCCAAAAATTGCCACCTCCCAATCAAATAGATTTTCATCATTTAATAATCTAACACGGAAACCTTCAACTGGCTCTTCCTGTAAACTCTTGTACTCCAATGCAAGTGCTCTAACAGCACTTGAGTTACCGCTGGAGTGACCTCCAGGCATCCTTGGATTCGACATCACTTCAGATGTTTGATTTCTTTCTTCTTTCTGGTTCCAAAAATAAATCCTGTTGTTCAAATAAAACAGATACTACGTATTATATACCATATCACTTCACTGTTAAAATCTACAGCACGACCAAACAAAGAATGAAAACCTCCATAGAGGTAACTACGCCACGCCATTTTACGCCCCATTAAAATCATCAATAACCAAGGATGTTGCATTTTTTAAATTCCTCATATTTAACTTTACGTACGTTCTTAATGATTGTAAAAATCAGAAGATCATAATGGAGTACAAACTTTTATTCAAGAATGGTAGAACTCAAGAATGGTAGTTACTTACGAAGCTTTAAGCTTCGTAAGTAACTAAATATGGTGTAGTGTTAAGTTCTACCATTCTTGCTTTTATTCAGTCAAAATGGTCTCTCACTACTTATCGTTTTCGCACTGTATGATGAGAGTTAAATAGATCTATTATATAATGCATATACCTCTAATAATTATGAGACAAACTTACCAAAATAATATGGTAGGGTACTTTTCACACTGGATGCAGTTGTCTTGTCACCGTGCCGTAGACCCTCGCGCCAGTCGCCCTCTCAGTCGTTTCCTTCGATTATATTGTCTAAAAACCATAAGAAGATTCAATGAATAAGATTATGCTGGAATCCAGAAAAAACTAAGCACAACATACTATATCGCTGCCGGACTTACTAACAACTAATAATGATAAAATAATTCAAAAGATTCGTGCAATTTGCAAGAGTAGTTTTAAGTAGCAATTGATGATCGTTTTCTTATATTCCTTAAGTATTAACAATCGAACACCTCTTTCTTAAAAACCTTAAATTATACCTTACCTAATTCTCTTACGCCTTTTTTGCTAGAAAATCTATTTCACTAACATTATTTATTATTCTTATACCCATTGATTAAAAAACAAAATAACATCGTTAAAGTGCCTTACTGACAGTCGGTGTAACGAGTCAATATATTGACGTACCGACTGTACCGGAAGTAGTAGTAGTTACGTAGCCGAGCGTATGTATGAATTGTTTAGTAGTAAGTTCAGTTTTCAGTAAATAAACAGTGAATCAAGGATGTTTTGTTTGGTTTAAACAGTCAGCAGTATATAAATATAAAAAAATATCGTGTTTACTGACAGCCAATTTTTAAAGGTAAAAGGTATTAACATCAACAACTGTAAAAAATAAAACTTAATTTTCCATTCCACAACCTAGCCTCCCTCAAACAAAAAGTTGACCAATAATCTCGGGAGAAAGGATGAGAATTGTAAGATTGTTACATAGAAAGAAACAATTGACAGCAGACTACTACTGTCACTGTTGACTGTGCTTGCAATAACGGAACTTTCTTTTTAACACGACCTTACGATTAGTACTATGTCAGCACCAACATTTCACACATTTCTTTTTAATCACTGTCGCAAATGTAAAAATTTACAGAAAAAATTCCTTAGATAAACAAAATTCAGCATTTCGGCCCTTATAGATTATGATAAAAATCATTTATCACATCCACTTCTTGTTGGGACTTGTATTGAACGTGTATGAAAATTGGGTCCTCGTCGTGGTTCTGTTTGTTTTTCCTACGACTGTTATAATAATCCACGAATGTATTTTTCCTACCGATTTAATCATTCACCGGAAAACTAAAATTCACTAACTTAACCAATGCACAAGACTAAAGGTAAACAAACAAAAGCAAAATAGGAGTACTCGCACTCGACTCGTACTCGTAGCCGCCGCCGCTGCTGGTTTAGTTTCATCATTTATTATAATGCTGATAATGCTGAATGTACTTGCACTTACGTTTTACGACCAGCAGTAGGGTTATTTACATGTAACATAAATACATGCCCACTCGTTTGCACACTCTATTTATATTGCTTGCAACAACCAGTTTACACAGTTTACAACTTACATGTATTAGGTTCCATTTTCCCCAAATTTTAGTTACTAAAATGAATAATTTGTTTACTTTTGTTTCACAGTTCACATAAGAAATCAGGAGACCTTCCTGAAATTATATCACACTTAAAAGGTAAGAGAGACCAGCACCTGTATACAGCCGTTTGACATGTGAATTAAAGCTCAACTGGAATTCACAGCATGCTTAAAATAAGTGAAAGATGGACTACTTGGCTCCACGAGATCCCAACGAGGTCAACACATTTGACGTTTCCCCTGTAAATTAGCTTAGCGAAAGCTTGATATATTTATTGGACACCAACGACACGACGACAAGGAGGTACATGCTGTGTACAAAGAAACTGGATATTTCAAAATTTAAAAAAAACTGGACAAATGACTGCATCCCATTCCTTATAGCCAAAGCTGGTCGTACATGAATAAAAATTTGAAAAGTTTTTGGCAAAACGACTATCAAAGCGCATGGCACATAAATGCGATGCGACGACACACAGATACGACCGACACACACACAATCATCTATGCATCATCATCATCATCATCATCATCATCATATTACTGCTCACTGCTCTTGCTTTTACTATTTTTTGTACATAACTAAAAATTTTATACTTGTATACGCTTGCTTCTGCCACTAGTCACTGTGACTTGACTTGCTATGCCACTTCACTGTTTTTTTATACTGCTTACGTCCTTTGGTATATAAAACATTGGGAAATGTACTACACATTCAGCGCAACCTTTTTTATGTCTCTTGTGTTCTTTCTTTCTTGAAACTCATTTCTAACAAGCAAGGTCACTGAACTGGACTACGCTTAACGCTCGTTCAGTATAATAATAAAGTATAGCTTTCATGGCATACCGTGTGAATTGCTTTACGAGGAGGAAAATGATTGATTAACATTGCTATTTTATTTTGTAGAATCTGCTGTATTATTTGCATATGGCTGGTTGATACATGTCGCTCAGGAGCTACCAACGATTACTTAATTGAGTCTGAAGAGCAGTGACAGATAGATAAACAGGAATTTTATTTTATTTTGTAGAATCTGCATATGGCTGGTTGATACATGTCGCTCAGGAGCTACCAACGATTACTTAATTGAGTCTGAAGAGCAGTGACAGATAGATAAACAGGAATTCACAACACAAGAACAGTTAAATTACTTTCACCACTTTTACTACTTTGATACTTATGCAGGTTCTTATATGTATCAACGATGTCGTGATTTTATTCATAATGACGTACATCATGAAGTTTGGATGATTGTGTAAAGTAAATGCTAAGCGCTGCTAGCACGTGATGGAGAGAATTCTAATAAATTGTTAGTTAAATTAGAGGTGAATTTTTTCATAATAGTTACAATTTCATAAATGTTCGATACTTTCTACCGTACGGGTGCCAGGGGTTCATTTTAAATGAAATGCTGACCATAAGATTCCTAAAGCTTTTTATCAGTATCAAAATCCTGCATCCTGCAGTTTCTTAACTATGCATGTACTATTTTACACATGCAACAGTCGTAACAAAACATTATGATTGATAGACAAATTACTAATTTTACTGCCAATGAACAAAGCAAAGAAAAAAGCTCACTAAAATATTTCTCAAAATTAAAGGTTGAGTATACCATTAAACGGCTAAAAGGGAATATTTGTCACCACCTGCTGTCATGTCATGTGCATTTTTCCTGTTTATCTGACTTTATGAGCATACCAATCTAAATTGCTTATTCTTATACCGATTGTTACTGGCATACGAATCCTTAACATGTTATTTATAAACTTTGAAATTTTATCCACACATACAGAGTACGGAATTTCGATATCAGTACCTAGTGCGTACGTTGTGCAGAAAATTGTATTTATTAGTAACAATTACATTTTTAATAATGGATTTTTGGTGAACCACTCAGTCGCTCGAGTTATTACTGTCACTTAAGAGTAACCACTTATTGTTACCGTTATTATCTTCATTATATATCATTATGAGTCATTGAAGATTCTTTGAAAGTTTGAAAATCACTGGTGTGTACATGTTCGCACAGAGTTTCATGTATACCTAAAGTGAAAGACTGAACGTAAAAAGTGCATTATGAGTAGGAGTTCAGTGTTCGTAGCAGAGAGCCATGTACTATTTTATTTCGTGCAGAAGTTTGCATGTCTATTATCTTCCCTGCCATTTGTAGTGTTCAGTGCTCACGTATGGACGTTTAAATACAACTAGTACCTACCTGCTACGATTACATTAAGAGATTTAATCCGTTTCACCATAAATAGTTTTGTTTACATTTTGACAGTTTACAGGTTTAACATAATTTTGGGTCAAAAGTTTGCAAACTGGGTAAAGAAAGCTGGCATTGTTATGAATGGAATGTGATGATCAAACTGTTGAATAGTGAGTGTGAGAACGGTTTACAATATTATAATACAGTTCTAAATTTTTACAAAATATATTTTCACGAAAATACATCGTGCGTTTGCTCTGCCGAATTCATACACATATGCTAACAGCGACACCCAAAATCCTAACAAGTTCACTTATTCGTATGAACATTAACTAGACCACATCACAAATCCATTTTTTTTCATTCGTGTCCTTCCTGTAACCGCCTGTGTCGTGCCAACAGTAAATATGACGAGCAAAAAGGCAATATATTGGATGCTTGTTTGTTCAGGCAGCTTGTTAGATATGATATGTAGGTATGCATAATTTTAGAGAAATAAATTTTGATATTCTGTTCTACTTTTAAATAACCACAAAATATGTTCTTGTATATCAAAGCAAAATCCTTTGCGAATGATGACGCTGATATGTTGAAATCGTCCACAAAATCTCATTCCAACAACCCAAGCTATTGGTTGTTGGCGTAGTAGTATAGTAATAGTAAGGCGGTATATACAATACACAACATCAAAAACGGGAAAGAAATTTAATGTTATATCCACATTGCATGGCAAAATTACAAAATTGTGCACAAAGACAAATACGAAAAGAACAATGGTGCTGTGAAGGTTTAAAGCAGACGCAGTAAAAATCATAACTGTATTTTCAATAGAAGGTTACCTATGGCCAAGACTCTACGTCTCAGAAAGAATGAAGTCTTGGTATCTCTCAAAAGTTTACTTGATGTAGCTTGTGTCTATCTAATTGTTAAGTTATCGTTATCATCACTGTTTAACTGCGGTTGCATTTAAGACAATTACAAGAGGCATATCGGTTGTGGGGTACTAATTAAATGAAGGAATTACAGGAGAGCAAAATATGAGCATGCTTATGCCAATGCCATTAAAGAACAAACAAGACTCTACTATTCTAATTAAGATTTTAGTTATAACTTTCAGTTAAAATATATAGTTGTCTGAAATGCACAATTATTACTGCTTTAAAAGTTCTTTCCATAAAAGATATGACGGCCATTTTAAAAATTACATTTACACGATTAATGAACATGAATGCATTCAAAAGTACCAGACAAAGTCAAGCCGTTGTATTTCTTGAGCTAATGAAAGTACAATAGATTACAAATATAATTGCAAGTCTGTAATTGTACGCTTTCAGTCAGTCTGTCAAGAACAGTATATATACTGATGTTTCGGAGAAAATTCTGCAATGCTTTTAATCATACCCTTTCGTCCCTTTCACTT
This sequence comes from Callyntrura sp. NNG-2020, assembly GCA_027744055.1. NCBI lineage: Eukaryota > Metazoa > Arthropoda > Collembola > Entomobryomorpha > Paronellidae > Callyntrura > Callyntrura sp. NNG-2020. The sequence continues at coordinate 49,803 of JAHZNE010001206.1, read as the reverse complement.
ACTTTTACTTTAATTTACACGATGGAGTAATTACGATTTCCTTTAAGGTTGTAAAGAGAAGCTTCTTCAGAAACGTAATACGATAGCTTACAGTTTAATGAGGTATTACGAGTAAGTACGCATATTAGCATAAACACAAGAAAACATCCCGTAAAACTATGTACTGCGCACTATTGCAACTTAATTGCGCGTTCGCATTGCATTCCAAACCAATTAAAGTATTTTACGTACTATGCACCACTTCCTTTGCCCACATTTCGCAGAGGTTGCCGAGTTATATTTTAACTACGTATTCAAATGCAAAAAAAACAGCACCTCTTAATTCACTTTGTGAACACGCGCACACATGGCGAAATTTGATTTCCCTCAAGAGCATTTCAAATGGATTTCAACGTTCGAATAGTTCACTCCACATAACTCATAAAAGCATTATCATAATTCACTACTACATACACCGGTGCAGCAGCGTCAATATCCTCTACATCCTACAATTATGATACACTCGTAAACAATTATTTCTGGATGATCAAAGGTAGAATAAAATGGATGAATTTCCGTTCAATTGTACAAGAGACAAGAACCAGTGATAAAATTCACAGACTGCATAAAATTTTCAGCTTTCATTGCTGCCAATCACTCAGAAAAAACATAATAGTAGAACTTATTAGTTCAAAGCAAACAGCCAGACAAAAGCTGATACTAAATAGAACAGCTATAATGAGTATAACTGTTGAGGACGGGTCGTTGGTGTGTGACGATGGGGTCGGTCGGGAGCAATAAGGTTGACTATTGTACATAATTTCTGTTATACCTATATTAATATCAGTCTAGCATCCGTTATTAGTCTTCTGTGCCTCTGATCTCAGTTTTTGTCTCAACCAACAAACTTCATGCGCTGTTGTTTTTATTGTCAGAAAGGGAACACATTTAGTTTAGTGGACAATGAATAGATAGTAAATGACACCATTTTGGTTCACTAAACCTTGTAACTGTAACCTTTTCATTTTCTCAAATAAAATTACATTTTCCTCTCTTTCACTGCACAAAATGTGATTTCACCTAATCCCAAGTATGTACGTATACACCTCGCATTTACACGAGAAAATAAAACAGTGCTTTAGAAGAAGAAAAAACTTTGCTTTAAAATTTTTGTCTTCACTGTTCCTGCTAATGGTATGCATTCATCCATAAAACTATATATTCCACATAGAAAATCACTTTTTCTCACTACTCACCATCTCATAAGGAACTGCTGTTCTATATTACGATGATATATGTGTATGCCTTTTTCCCTTGTACAAAAATGCACAGTTGGTACAACCATTGTGGCAAAGACAAATATCACATATTGATACTAGTACACTTTGTGTGTGTAGGGGTAGGGGTCCTAGTAGTCCCTGAGAAGAGAACATTATTGTACAGTGTATGGTATACACTACTTTTATTGTGCTGATGCTACTGGTGTGACGACGATGATGATTCTAGAGAATCAATGCGACTGTATTGTACCTACTTTTGTTTTTCTCATTGATGTACTAACTACACAATTTCCTCTCTCTCTCTCTCTGACTTGCACATTGTTAACTATATTTATATAGCTTGTTAGTATATATCGTATTGTATTCTCTCTCTCACATCCTTAATCTTTTGATGACGACACTGCTGACACCACTATTGACTATACTCCATCACATCCTTCCTCTTTCTTCTGATGATAAATATCGCAACCATTAAAGGTTTTCTGTGTTTTATACACGCTACTAACCAGAAAATACTGTTCCCTTAAAGGGTACTTTCAAAAATAAATTGCATTATTGCTTCCACCACCTGCACCTGCACCACATTGTAGTACCTTATTTTACTCTTCAGTAGCAGTCATAGCAGACACAAAACACAGTTGATGTTTATATATAGGACCTGCCTCCATAATAGGACGTGTGTAAGGAAAGGACCCGTTTTCAAGTTCAAGTTAAATCTGATGAAAGTCCTTGGCCTCCCTAATTCTCATTAGTTTTATATTGTTGCAAGCTTAATATTAACAGACAAAGTCAAGGGTACATGTGGAGATCATGCGCATCACAGTAATATGATTTTGGTGTTACTGGCTACTGGCTGGATTATATATTTTTAAATAAAAATGAACTACTTACGTATAGGAGTCCGGGGACTGGTAAAAACTTGATTGTTTTATTTTTGTCTGAAGTCTGAATATAGCTTGTACTTAAAATAACTTGTAAAAATAATAAGTTGTCAAAATGCTCGAAAATTTGTGAATTAATATATTCCACTTCACTTAAATTTTAGTTGTATGACGATGAATAATCTTCGTTTTAAATATACGTATGTATATGCGATTGGTTGCAGGATTTACCAGAAAGTTTAATGCTTATTTTATTTCCGCTCGGGTTTGCTTTTTGGCTTAGCACTGCTTTACAAATTCCTGTATATCACTAACAAAGATAAACCAGTACTGACTGGCGCTGACAAATTTTTATACAAAAACACAGCGAAAATGTCTTCACACTACTACTGCGAAACTGTTTTTTATATTGAGCATAAATTTTCGCGTTTAACACGATCGTCAATGTATTTAGAGCTCCAGTTTAACGCTCGATCTTAAACGTGATGTGTAACTTCTGCTCATATTTTCGTATTAATACCATTATGCTAATACTTAAAACGTTACGGATTTGTGGAAAAAGCATACGACAATTTCTGAACTGCTCTTCCTCGTATATTAGAGAGGTGCATACCCAATTACGCATCAACTTTTTCAGAAAACAAGCTCATCATCATCGGATAAACTGAAATGTAATATAGTACGTAACGGTAGCAAGGAGAGACAGAGAGAGTGAAATACAGATATACTGATTGAACCACTGCTACGACGATGAAAATACAAAGATGTATATTACCTATAAATAAATAAGTTCAGGAAAATCACAACTTCGTCATACCGTTAGTGCAAATACAAGGAAACGTCCCTTTCCAAAAGAATCACAAGATCAGTTTAAATATTAGGATACGCACTTTACATGAATGAAACATACACGACGACGGTACATTTTAGTGTTGGCAAAATGGACGTGATGATATCAGTGCCAACAATATTTTCGCTTGTTGGATAAAACCTAACCTATCTACTACTGCGGAATAACACACTTTAAATATTTATAAACGCCAAAGATCAACCCTAATAGTGTTATTAGGTGTTGTAAGGAAACCAAGCCAGGGATATAAAAATTGTTGTAATTCGTTGACTTGATCGTCTCTCTCGAATCTGGTTTTTATAAGGCGATGTATATTTGTGCACGAACAGCACAACATCAAAAATAAACAAAATATATTACACGAGAAAAATAACGCGACTTTCTCGTCAGCACCGTCACGATCGCATATAGTATCGAATGTTGTGATTACACCGCGTACCTATAATTTTTATGTGTATAAATAAGAAATCTCGTCACTTACCTAGAAGTTGGGCTTATTTTTAGTTGGAATAGTTCACAGTTCGAAGAAGAATTAAACGTGTGTGAAGAAGAAAATTTCTTTTTGCTGAATCCGATTTTTTTTAAACTTCTCGCTCAAAATTCTATTCTCTCTTTACTTTTAAACGCACAAAAAGAAAAGGCTCACTGGCTGATTATTTTGCACAGTAAATGCAATATTCTCTAGAGCAGTTGTAATTTAAATAATTTGTACTTTGAACAATGAGTTAAGTCTGAGTCTACAACAAAAAAATCACTTGTGTTTGTGTGTTCACTCCGATGCAATAATAACTTGTAATTTGGCTCTGGGAATAATGGTCTGGTCTTGCAACTCTCTTGAATGTGTGAGAAAAGCTGCTACATTGAAGAGAGTGTATGTAGGTTTAAAGCTTGAATGTATATGCATATATATCTTTTAGGAACACGTTATATTTGTGTTATTAACTTGTGCATGAATGTTTATACGTATCTAACCTCGACAAGAATACGCAAGGTGTTTCGTTTAAGAATACGATGTTGCTCATATATAATACTTTACTGATTCGTGAAATGTACGTACACAAAAGCGCAAGTATTCGTATATATACAACTACAACACAACAAGCAAAAAGGTATTGCATTGCAGTAGCTTTTCTATATAGTTCTAAGTTGAGATATAAGTTATTATAGAAAAGTTACATCGGTAAAGCAAAGCGATTATACGACGTACCTATAAATATATGCGTAACAAAATTATATCCAAATAGATATTACATGTTATATATATATATATCATATGCATATTTATCTTTCTTATCGGAATATACATGCAATATAGTGAGTAAGGACTTTTTTTATTTGTGTACCCCAGTAGCTTTCTATAATAGTGACTGCTTTGTTTTGTGCAACTTTGTTTATTTCCTCACTTTACGAACATTCGTACTAGCATATCCCTCGTTGTAAATTTTATAACGATATTGCATGTGGGAGCTGTTAGCTGCTGCTTTGGGTTAGTTATTGTGAGATCTTAATTCCTAAGTTTTAAAGCATACACACGCAATGCAAATGGTCCTTGTCTTGTGATCTGGTTGGTAATAATAATATGCAAAACACAATGTGATGATAGCAAGGCAAGTAGTAGTGGGGGATATTATATATATGAGCGACCCAACAAACAAACGCAAGTACATTTCCTGTACTCTTGTGTACATACACACAGACAGACACACACACCTACTTGTTTCGCTGGGTTGGATTGGTTTGTAAAAGATAAGAGAAAAATATTGCAATCCACATGCTTCAAACATTTACTTTTGTACGAGAATTGAGCTTTACATACTGTTGTACGTATTTGCAGTATCATGACATGACTCGGCACACACATAAAAATTATGAAGCTACATATTTTGGTAAAAGGAACTACAAATTTTCAACATGCAATGCATCCATGGTCTACTGCGTCTCTGTATTCGCTGCTTCCTATATACTTATATGGAAAAGCTGCACAATATATATGTAATATGTATATATTGTATGCACATTGAAAAAATATATACACCTATAAAACAATTTGCTTGATTGTCCACATTGAAACTTGGTTGGTTGTCGTGTTGTTGTTATGTGCAGTGCGAGAGGACATATGGAAGAAACCATTACATATGAAAGCATGAAGGGGCAACCGATATCATCTGGCTGTTTCAACAATCAGCAACATTTATCCATGTAATGCTTTTGCAGAAGCTTAGCACTTTTACACAGAAACCAGAGAGTAAAAAGTATAACGAGCAGAGCAGACATACTGAGGATGGCGATGATGATGACGAGAAGGTATGTGGTAATGTGATGTTGGATGCATAATAACTGCCTCGATGTGTTTTCGTCCTTTACACATAGAATCTTACAATGTTACGTTATATTGTTCGCAGGAGTTCTCTTGCTAGTTGCTAGTCATGCAGTCACGCTTTTGGGTCTTTGTTGTTTCGTTTTTAGATATAACACATACAGTATCATGAGATAACTTGGCTGGTAAGTCTTTTACAAACCCATCTCTCTCTCTTTCGTTCTGTACTTGGTAGAGAGCATGAAAATTCCAATAAACTCCACACAAACATGTTAAAGCTATGGGAATGTAAATGATATTCTACTGTATGGACGCTGGTATTGCCAGTATTTTTAATCGCTGTAGAATGAAGAATACTTGTTACAAAATGTGAAACTTAAAACAAATGCAAAATCTTGTAAATTCCGTAGTTAATTTTGGTTTCATTGTTCAAGCGAGGATAGGAAGAGGGTATAGAACAATATGGTAAAAACAAGTATTCATCAGTCCTCTAGCCAAGCAAGACTCATCGCTTAATAATTATTGTGCCTCCAAAAAAATGTTATTTGGGTATGCCAAATTCCAATAGCATGTGTATATAGATTGTCGAGCAGAAGGAGTTATTTGTAAACAAAATGTTCTGAAATGCTTTAAAATAATAAGGAAACGTTCAATGTAATAGAGGTAATGGCGAAAGTACATAAATGAACACCACCATAATATTATAATGAATGCTGGTGTACAATGTTACACCATTCGCAGAGTAACTTTGCATTGTCTACACAATACACGCAAAAGACATCACACTTCACACTTCTCATCAGCAATGCTCATAAAAATGTTTATCCACCTCACGTCCACCTACCGAGTCTCTACGCCACACAGGAACACATGTCCCTAAGAAATGTATGTATTTCTTTGTTAGAACTTTTTGCTCCTTCACAAAAATATTTCGAATGGCACTTGGTAACAAGTCAACGGGAGCAGATGTGCGTCAGGTCTAAACGGCTGGCTGAAGCCATTGACTCACCACTCCACTCACCACCACTAACGCTACTCCACACTGTCCCCACACTCCACATTGCCATTGCATGTTCTTACTTTTATTGTGAGGTGCTCCCTATTCCCCATCTAAGAGATGGCAAACAAAATGAAGAATAATTTGAGCTAGAAGTGACTTTTTGCCATCTAGCTACAACTTTAGAAAAACAGGAGGAACAGAGATGTCTTTGTTTTTCAACGATAAGTACACAAAGGCTACATTTTTATACTGATAGATAGCGATGATACACGTTTTCAGGTTACATGCTACATGAATATGTTCGTTTGTCCCTTCATCATTGGCAAATATTTACTAGATTTGTAAAATTAAATTACACTGACATAAGATTGGATTTCTTTTCTTCAATTTGTTTAGAATCAAGTGAAGTTCCTTTGATATTGTTTAATGAATTTCAGGAAAATGGATTTAGAAATTCAATAAGTTGCTACTAAATTAGTTGCTTAATATATATAGAATGTATTGTTGCCTTTGTTCAATGTGAACGCACAGTTCACGTAAGATGGCGTAAACCTACTTTACATGGCATCAGTGTATAAACAAAATGTGAAAAGTGAGACTCAATCTCAATGAGTAGTGATATCCATCATAGAACAAAGCTTTTATTGAGTATTTATAAAATAAAATCTATATTTGGGGAGTTTTATCGTTGAGTTGAAGAGATACAATGAAAAATGCTTTTGGTTTATCTTCGTTGTATATTTGGAGATTAAAAGCTTCAGGGATTGTCTAAGAATAAAGAAAATGTCCATTTCAGGATTAATTTTGTATCGAGGCACCCCACACTAAAACTGTAATCATTTATAAACATGTTTTGATGACACCTACTTGATAATTTATATGAGGTGAAGATCAAAACAATCAATTTTGTAAGAAGTTACCATTAAATTAAATAGTAAACTGAAGAAATAAGTACTAGGAAGATATAAGCAGTTGCGTTTCAAATGGCATATTGTATAATATGTAATTAGCATAAAAGTTTATTGTGTACCCATAAAAATCTTATGAAAAACTACTACATGTGTACTGACGCACTTTTATAATGTACCAATGTACAACGCGTGCTGAGTACTGACGCACACAAGTTTTGTATTATTCTGTATTTCAAAATCAAAGACTTTGGCTTCATCAGCAACTTTTATTCTTTCTAAAACCCACTTATTAAAAGACAATATACATTTTTCATTTCCTATGAATAACATTCTAGACCATTTCTACGTAGATGTTTCGTCATTATTACTAAAATTGTAAGTAATTTCATCTAGATAATTTATTTAGTCGCAACTGAACTACACGATCAAAGCCTGTTTCAAAGCAATAAAGGTTTTGCTTATCTCTGTCGTCTAAACTTACTCCGCATACCCCGTTAGCATTCATATTTTAGTTTCAAACTACATACTGTACCCTTGTGTTTGTGAATACAAAATGCTCTAATATTGTTTTCGAAAAAATGCAGCTATAAAATCTGACATCCGCATTCTGAATCTTGTTAAAAAATCATTTCATTGTAAAGTAGAAAAGCACATTTATAAGATGAGAGTTGGAAAAGTACATTTACTATAGAAAGCAGCAAACAACAAATTGTGTGCACACGTGCTTGCCGAGAAAGAGGGAGAGACAAAACAAGGGAGCATTTTAGTATCCCCTCAGCACCAGACAGCCTGGCTGTCAAGCATTTTACATTTTAAACAGGGAATTCAAAGGACTTGAATCATTCATGCATTTAGTTTACTTAATTTTACAGACTGGCTTCAATTGAAATTGCTTGTAATTTTGGAACAAAGTGGAGCGAAAATTGGGTGGCAGCAGCAGTCGTAATAAAATGATGAGAGGGATTCATTCCTCAGAAACCAATATAGTGATACTGATGGCAGTAGGAAGGAAGAAAGAAAACGAAGAGAAATTGTAAAGTGACTGGATGTCAACTACACCAACTTCATATTCTCCGGCGTTGCTCTGTACAAGTACAAATTACAGCTTGAAACCCATAGAAGAAGTGCTTTATAAACTCTCTCTATGAATATGCTATAAGCTTCTACACAATTTCAGTCTCCATTTTTCTCACTTCTTTTCCTCTTTGCCATGGTCCTCTCTAAAAATACGTTTATACAACTTCACCACTTCCGACTTCACTATAATCGCATTTCACAAAACCTCCGGAAATTCTGTTTTATATACTTTGATGCGAATGCTGCAAAGCTAAAGGAACGAAACGAATGAAATGGAGTGAGAGTGTTGGGAATCCAATAGAAATGCAAAAAGGTTCCAGTTTCATTTTCGTCGTTCCTCTGTCTTTCACATAGCCTGTACATCGTGTTACATATAAAGCTTCCTTTTGTGATAAAAATGATAACAGAAGGGGAGAAAACTGTGTTGCAGGCAGTGTAAAGACGAAATAGAGAAGAGAGGGATGGACCGATGCACCCTTATATTATGAGAGCGTTTATGAATTACGGGGACCATTTTATAACGAGCTTCTGCAAGCTTTATGCCTTCGATCTAAAAATTTGTTCAAGATGCGAGGGTGGAAACAGGAGTAACTTTTTGGATATTGGAATTGGTGACGGTGGTGGTGGAAATACAAGCTTTGTGAGTTAATACACACGCATATACAAAGTACAATACAATTGTGTAAGTGCTCTTACATGTAAGCAAGGCATCCATCATAGTCAACTTGAAGTATCAAAGGATGTAGTCAAATCATCTTGTAAACTGTCTCTCTGAGGGTTGTTCGTGTTCAATTTCGTCTTACTGCTTCTTCGTCTGTATTTCTGGAGCTGCAAATAATGGAGCAGGGACGGAAAATGGTGGAATGGAGTAAATATAAGCTTTCCTAATATTCCTGCTGTAAAAGTATGTCGTTGTTGGTTGAAAAAGCAACGAGCATCAAAAGTGAAAGATAAAGGAGAAAGGCAGCAGTGTAGTAGACGAAATGTAAAAGTAGGGTGGACTTTTTATCTTTGTAGCAGGAGAGAACTTTCGTGGTCTAAGTTTTCCAACAGATTCTAAAAAGCCTGTAGAAAAAGTATATACATACACAGCACATAGCACAATTTGTGCGTGTTTTTGTGCTGGTACAAGCATATTACCAGCAAGGGAGCCATTCCTTTCTTTCTAAAGAAAACCTCCCCCTTTTCCACCCTCTTTCCAGTTTAGAAGCTTTTCAGAAGAAAAAGTGAGGTTTCATGTTGCTCCATCCCATCAGACGTAGTAGTAACCGAAATGTAGCACTCTCTACTTTTCTCCCTTGCTCCTGTAATGAATTCACTGCATTCACCGTATATAGTGTACATCTGAGGATAAGCATGTTGGCGGTCGGAGAAGCAAACACGAAACGGAGTGTTTCCCTTTGCGTATGTTCCATTTAAGTGGTAACGGCCACAATGAACGTTCTGGGTGGAAACTGGAAAAGGATCAGGATGGTTGGATGTAATGTTTTCAAGAATTAACTGAAATCCAAAATTAAACCTAGATGCAAAGTTGTCTGAAAAATGTTATTTTGACACTGTGCGTAGTACATGTATATTCAGTTTCATCGCTGAAGTTGGGATTACTAATGGATGGATAAAACAAGGAATGAGCAACTCATTTTGAATAACCCTGTGTGTATGAGAGAGAGACATATCCTGTTTACTTTGTATTCTCATCTCTTGTTTCATTTTGATATCAGCGAACTAATGAAGCCAGTAATACTTGCATTCAAACTAGGAAGTAAGGCGTGCATTGTGTGCTTTTAATCTTATGTTTAGCCATATGAAATGAATTACACGATAGTGAATGCATCACTTTAAGTGAAATGCATTTTTCTCGTTTCAAGAGAAAGATTTTCCCCACTTTTGTCCACTGCATTTCATTTTCAGCTTTACCTATATCTTTGTTATTGTTCGATAGTAGAAAGAATGTGCGTTCACTTTTCACTGTAGACAGGAATTGAAAGAGACAGTTTTGTTCATTACGGCTATGACAATAATTTATATAAGGAAATATACAGCTCTGCGTACACAAAGTGTTTACTTTGTTTGATATATGACGATAACAGAGCCACCCTTTCCTACATTCAACTGGATTCGAGCTCTATATCCCCTTCTCCGTTACTGTTTGTGCCCGCTACCACAACAGCCGTGGACGCGGGGTACACATCAGCCGTACAGAAAATAAACGTTGGATTTTAGTGCAAGCAAAGTAGAAAGTTTGTAGTTTTCTTTGATCGAGTGAGTGTTGAAACAAAATAGAGCTGAATGAGTCATCGAGGGAGATTCGTATACAAATCTAGGTTTTCCATATAGGAGAATAGGAATAGCTTATGTTAAATAGGTAGCCCACTGGTAGAAAGTATAGTTTTAGCACGATATCTAAAGTATACACAATTTTCCTGCAAAAATGTACTCCACTGTAAACAAATACATTTATATTTTCTATATTTTTCAACTTCCCAATTTGCAGTCCGAAAATAAGTGTTTATAACCCTGGGCCATCCATCCCTCGTGCCGTTTTAGTGTATGGGTAAACAGTACACATTATTACAACTGCCTACTCATGTGTGCCATTGCCATACTACATAATATCCCCAATGCGTATTGTATTCGACGAATCCAACCAGTAATAGGCTATAATATGTCTCTGTCTTTCACTTCGATGTGCACGGTTTGCGTTTCATCACTCGTAATCGATAAATTGTGTACTATTTGACATGTACATTATGAAGAAAATTGAAATAGAAACTCCCTAGTTGAAAGCACTCGAGAATTGAGAATCGTATTTAAAAGTCGTCACCAGCTATAGAATTTCGTAACAAATCGTTATGTATTTTCTACATGATAGAAAAATTCCGGATGCAACGAAACTTTGAGTTTACACAGATATGCCAGCATAAGTCCATTTGCTATATAGTCAATGAGCTTCATTCTCAGAACAAACTCTACGTGGAAAATCCAGTGTCGGCACAATAGGTACTTGATATCTCGTACTACTACCTCAGTGTAGCAGGTGCTCCAATAAGTTTCTCATGTACGTAACGCTGTAGTCAACGTTAAAAAGTAAAACGAAGGGAAAGTATATTTATGTAGGAAAATCGGAGCATCGTACCAGCAGAAGAACGTTGGAGCCTGGCCGTGGCAAATTTAGAGTTGACCACAAAATGCACTCGAATTTTTGTTGCACATGTAGGCACACAATAGCAACAACCAACGGAGCATACCTGTATCATGGAACAGTGAATGTCGTACATTACGCGTAAGTAATAGGGATCAACAACAAAAAACACGAAATGCGTTCATTAGCTCCCTTTCCCGATCGTGGTAAGCAGTAGGTACAAAGACCTTTCAGTCGGCCATTTTTTAGCTGTAAAATATTTTACATTCGTGTTTTGTTGACCTAACTTGTCTCCATGTTTTACAGGTGTATTCCTCCACTTGTAATCAAACTTTCTCCGACAGCTTTATAGGTACTCGTTAGTTAAGGCGTGGGCAAAGCAGCTTTTTTTGTGGACGATCGCAAAAAATTTGAATTCTTTTTGCTTTCTCTAGTTATAGCACTATCTACACTTAACTGCTAAATTTTGTGCTAAACACATTACCGCTATAGGTAAAAATTTTGTTAGTGCCACAGGGTCCGTAAAGTTTCGTGAGAAAATCCATAAAATTCCTATGCCCCGTGGGTGTATACATACATGCTGTTCTCTATTTCTATTACATCAACACCCGTTGCACTATCAACCGAATTGACAGGGAGAAACAAACATTTTTATGGCGCAGAAAATATGATAGAATAATGAAGGTAACAAAAAGTCCATGAAATTGTCTGCTGCTTTTCATCTCTCCACGACATACAGAGTGGCAACATCACCAATTCACGTAAAAAGGCTTTACTCCTATTTGTAAGGGAGCTTATGCGTGTTAAGCCCTCCTAACCATAACCAGAATTTCTTCTAGAGTAGCAGTGGCGGCGACGACGACGGAGGTAGCGGTGGTGGTGGTGGCTGACGGGTAGCATGTCTGCCTGGTAGAATGTATCTAAATGGTTTCATTTTCATACCAAACCAGAGAGAACCCCAGACCATTCTCCCTGCTTTCTTTTACCGTCCTTCCATCTCCATCCACTTTCTCAGTTGTCGTTGTGAACTTGCCGAGGCGAGAGCGTTGCTCCTGTTGTGTGAGTGGCTGGCTCCTACAAGCGATATCTACTTCGAACCCCACACGGCATGGGGGCGATTGCATGGCAATTTGGCGAGAAAACAAAACCCGGTTTATTACGCAGAGGTTTCCCCGCACATTAATCCTCTTTTCAGTGTTTGCAGTTTACTATTAGTGAACAAGCTCTGTTTGACGTTGGCAGTCACGTCGCGTAGTGGTAGGAGGACTCGTTGTCGATTGGTACAAGGATACAGTATAGTTAGGTATATGCATATTAGACATTCAATATTCGTGGTGGTTTGTGCTGTTGTTTCTAAGATGGACAATAGGTCAGTGCACATTTATTTAAGGTAGAGCGAAAGTTCACTCAGCCGATGCATGAAAGAGATTTTTTCGGCACTTAAAAGTTTTATGTGAATTCTCCAGTCGTTACGTTCTAACGTCTTCTAAGAAGTGAGTTATTTTGTGTAACAATGTAACAACATTACTGGACTGTTGTTTCGACAGTACCGCGTGTTACAATAGGAGGTGCTCAGTGATTCCTACATAAAATTTGTATAAATACTTAGGTAGGTTTAAGTACATTTGCTCTGAACGTGTTTTATGTTTTTATTTCATTCCGTCGTCGTGTTCTTTGTTTATGTGTCATTCTATCGTGTTACAGTTAATGTGCATTAAGGGCTTTTAGTTCACACCACTAGGATCGTCAAACCGAAGACATGCCGTTGCGGACAGCGTAAAACAAACGTTGTAAGTATCAGCTAGGCGGAATTTTATTGCGGCTTGACAAAAACCCCAGATTTTTGGGTTTTGTTAAAGGAACTGTACTAAATTCCCGTCAAAAAATAACAAAGCCCTCTAGATAACGCGTATCATCTATAAATTTAAACAACAAAAACGTTCTAATGAAATTTTTTCAACCTTTAAAGTCAAAATGTAGCACATCCGCCCACATCCACCTTGAAAAACACTTGCGGGACAAACTGTTATGCTTTAAAGAAAGGGGAACTTTTGTGGTGCCGAAAGCACGAACCCTTTTTCGCTGACACAAGATTGTGTGAATTTCAAATAAAATGCAAAAATTTGGTGTACTCACATAGGTACCCAGAATACAACACGTCTACAGGGAATCGGATACATGTTATGCCCTGAAAATGTAAGCGGATGTTTATACAAAAATTTAATTATGATAATTAGCACATAATACGCGTACATTTTTTTAAAAAACAAGCGCCTGTAATACATTTTTGCTGGCTTTGTTCTTGTCTACCAATGATGCTGCCACTGATAAGATGATTATGCTTTTGTGCAAGAGAAATTTTATTAATACAACAACAAACGCGCCTGATAGATAGATACTGCTACTACTCGGCTTTCATTTTTTGTTGATTTGATGCGACTCTGCTGAATATTTGATAAAAGACAATGCTAATGAAGTAAAGGATTGCGTGCACGCCAATGTGTGCCTATATATTTAGTTATCATTACTACTACTACTACTACTACCACCTCTACTCCGACTATTATTATCTTGATCATCGTCGCATAACAAACCGTAAGTGTAAAATGTTAGCTGACAACCTTTTAAAAACGCCGAGTGAAAAACAGGCGTGCATACCTCCGGTACTACACACAGTTGCCGGAAAGGATCAATGGACGATAGGAAACTTGAATGATTAGACTGTTATATATCAGCCTATATTCAATGTTTCTCTCTTTTCATGATGACATGCTGCATGATGTGATAATACTGTTTTTAATACGGATATTCAGAGAGATAAAGCTCATAATGTTTACAGTCATTCATGCAATATTCAGTCAGTCAGTTATCCCTGTTGTCGACGACATCATGGCATTGCATTGGTTGCTCGTTTGGTAGCAGGAATGCAGGATCAGAAAAATGCTTCTTGATGGATTGAAAGAAAAAAAGCTGTTGCTTGTAAACATGTCGTGTAGTATTTGTTGCCGTAAGTCCTGTTATACAAATGTCTGAGGACTGAGGAGGACGAGGACGATGGTAATGGCAATGATGATGATAGTAATGACGGTCTTCAATAAAACGAAGCAAGATTTAGATAGCAGGACTATCTAAAGTAGTAGCCGTAGATTTGCATAGATGATGAAGACAAGAAAATATGATCATGGCGATCGTCCTGGTGGCTTTTAAAAATCCTTAAAATCTGAAGGAATCCAATTGTGAAAAAGATGTTTATTTTACTTTGAATGCAACTTTTTATACTGTATACTGTACTACGGTGTACGCTGCGCGAGGGCATTTATTGTTCATTAAGTACTGTTTGATATGATTGCAAGTTTGCAGAAAATGATGGCAACCAGTCATTTTTCTTGCAAGAAAGCTACTATTATTCAACTTTTGTTGTTTGCTACATAGAAAAGAGCGCTTGTGCTGATGCTGCTGCTTCGTGGGCATTTAATTGTGAAAGGATTATGATAGATGTTCATTGCTACTGCACTCGCACATACACACAGCATCAATTTTCCCCCGGTGCTGCCGGTTGGTGAAGCATTTTATTCCCACGAATCTCCTTTATTACATTAAAGGTCTATTCATTTTATTTCCCACCACCGTTTCTCAAGCAAACCACCAACAAATCACGCTACGGTGTTTTTTTTAAAGAAGAAACAGAGTATTCGAGCAGTAATATTACACCCTCACCACTGCCGAAAAAGAAATACGAGGTTCTAGCATTTAGTTCTTTTCATGTTTCCCTGTGTCGGGTAGAGAAAGGATGACAATTACAGATGAAACAGTCATGTTTTTTGTTTACTACGCATCATTGTATTGTCAAAAGTAAAGAAACTGTGTCTAGAACAAGACTTGCAGCACAACTAATTTTACACGGAAGGTGAGAGTTTTTAAGGAGAGCTCGAAAACGGTTTGATGTTATTTTATGTACATGTCAAATTGTGATGATACATCGTGATCCCAAAATCTCACCTGCAGCAGCCGGAGGAATGAAACGTCAGCTAATGCAATTATGATGACGATGTATCATATCATCACTTTGTCCTATTCTTCTGGTTACAAAACACAGTCAAAAAGGTTACTGTCGTTGGTTACGCTGACGCTACTACTACTACCACCACCACCAATGCGTACTGTTAGTGGTTTGAGCTGACTGGGAAAATCAAAATGAAAATCAGAAAATGATATAGTAAAGTGCTAAAGAACTTTTCGAGGTGATTACTGCTGACGAAGGCAGAAAAGGGCAACAACTTCCTCTCTCTCTCTCTGGCTGCCCTCGTATTTTAATAAGCGTTTGTCCTTTCCTGTCCTGGAGAAAGAAAGAAAAAAAAGTTCCACTTAAGTAGTTTTGTTTGTGAGACAAAAGTAAGAGCATAATTATCATTTATAACCCTCTATAAAAGAGAGAATATGTGTATCTTAATTCCAAGAACAAGAATTTCAATAATGAACGCACGTCGCTGTAGTCGAAGTTATAAATGTTTATAGATATGGTGTGTACATGATGTCATATCTGAATGTTGTATAATTGTCAATTTTGTGGGATAGACGATGGAGAATATTTTTATAAGCTGTTTTTGGTAAGCCACCAGCAGGAAAGGTAATCTATTGCTGTTGAGTAATAACTGTGCAACGTCAAATGTGTGGAGTGAAGAAACTTTTTATATGCATACATTTCTCTACACAGGAGTAGTGTATACGAAGTTTCATTTAAAGTTAGGGTTTCTATCGAGGCGTTTGTCGTTATCAAGATGACATTGTGATTTCATGAACTAATTCGTTTCTTTTCTCCGTCTCTCTCACGCAACGCGCAATGGCACTTTTATTACATTTTTGGTTACTTACGGGAAGAGTAATGGATGTAAAAACAGGAGAGAGGGGAAACAGGTTTTTTTTCATCAATAAAAAGCCTACTGCGACGACTACCTACCAAAACCTAACGTTGTTAGTCTAACGTTGCCATTCCGTTGCACATTATTGCTATTAGTAGTATTAGTATGTGGTATAGGTGGAGGTCTTTTATATATAGGCACCTACCTTTCTTTCTCTACCTACGACTAGTAACTACCGAGAATTTTTTTTGGTAAATGTATGCAAGTCAGGCTTCTTGTGAATTAAATAGCTAGCGTTAGTCAACCAACAAGACCATTATTACAATTTACGGCATTTCTGCTACTGCCACTTATGTAGTATTGCTGGCTGCCTCACTATTTATGCAAAACATACCACCGAGAGAAAATATTGTTTAAAAGGTAAAGTTGCGTTGGGCTGTTGTTGTTGTTCGTCGTCGTGCATTTACTGTGTGGAAACAACAGTTCAAAATTATGCATAATTTGTTACACAAAAGTTTGTTTGAAGTACGGACTTCCTTTTCCAGAAACGAGAAGTGAGGGAGAGAAGAGAGAGCTAAAGAAGGTCTTTAAACAAACGGGTGGTAGTATTTGTGGCAGGTGCAATAATAATGTCGAGAGCAATTTTATCAACTTTGTGCATATATTTACAAAAGTGATATTAGTATTGGTATGAATGAAAGTTTTCAATAAATTACTGTCTAAGGACAGTATTTCTGAGTATTCTTTTCTACACACCCGTCGTACTAAAATTAAGGAAATTTTCTGTAATTTTTGTCATCTTTGTGGTCACAACCGACTGCACTAGGAGGTAGGTGGTATTATGGTACGAGTTACAATGACACGATGAAATAAAAATGACTCGTTAGGAAAATGAACTCAACAACAAAGTAAATTTCAGAAATACTTTATACCAACCAACGCGTACAATAATGCGCAGTTGATTTTTTGATGAGCAAAGTAGATATTAGAGTAGTAGAAATAATTTTTATCAAGTGAATGATTACATGATTACGGCGACAAGAAGGGTGTCAACCGGCACACAGGATGGCATATATGTTATTTTTCTGAATAAGTACACTTTCACATGACGGTAAGCAAACATTTCAAAATGAAAAATACCTTTTGGTCAGACAACAGTGAAGTTTTTATTTATATTGGCGTGGCTCTCGTAAAAGTCGCTTAAATCAGGGCGTACAGATGTTAAACTAGGTTTGTTGCCTACTTTACCCAATATTCTCTGGAAACTGCCTAGTAGATGTATAGACTCACGAAAGAGTAAAGTGTATTGCTGTACACTTCAAACGTTCAAGCGCTTGAAGAGGGGGACGTAAGGTACAATAAGATAGAAGACAGTTAATGCTAGAAATGTATTGTTTTTGTAGTATTAGCTACGATGTTGGATAAGGAATGGATTTAATGCAGTAACGGATGACGCAGACTATCGTTTTCGTCGGCTCCACTTCATATCACACATTTATATTTTCCCATCTCTATCATTAGTCATGATCTGTTCGTATTTTGTTGGCTTACCACAATCCAACCAAAAAATGCAGTAGTACCTTCGACCAGACAAAAGCTGAAATGAAGAGCTTGAAAAACACAACAAAAAATGAAAAACAATACCACCACCACCATCACCACCGTCTTTGTATCAAGTTAAGGGTTCTGAAAGGATCATTGCTGATAATAATGTATAATCTCCCTCATATGTGTGTTCATCATCCCCCATTCTCTCATCTATAACAACCGCATCATCACCACCACACTACTCATGATCTCATATCACACAAAAAGTTGGACAATCTTGACGCAAGTAGGTACGAGGCAATGAGACGGTTTCTAGTTTCTGGGATTTTATGGGAATGGGGGACGCTGACGAAAATCCATTTTTCATAGACAATTTTTCATACACACCTTTATAAACACGAAAACGTATCATTATTGCAGTTTGAGATGCAAAGTCGGTGTGCATGAGCAAAGAAAATGATCTTTTCGTTGGCAATATTTTTTTAGGGTTACCTTACATCTTGACGTGTTTTATTTCGACAAAAAATTGTTAATTCTACGCCTTGTCGTATGTTCCGTTTTTAAAAGTCTGTTTTACAACTACCGAATATGATGAAAAAGGACTGAGGCTGAATAAAAGTGTAAATGAGGAAAAATGAGCCTTGAAGGGGAGACCGAAAAGGAATACAAAAAGTTGACTATATCCGCACTTTGTACCCTTTATGTATAATGCATAGTGCGGTGGTGCATCTCTATAACTTTACATTTAAATTGGAAATGTAAAGAAAATTATTATTTCATACCCCGTCAGTCAGATATTACATTTTACCTTAATTTCTCCTCTTTCGTTTCGACCCTGATTTTATTTTTCGTCAGACAGGTAGGGAAGGTCTGTATGATGATGCATTTTTATTCTCAATCGGCAGCGCGAGACCCTCTTTTTTAACTTTGCTGCTGCTGATGTTGCTGGTGGTGTGATGGTTAGTGTTCTTTTCTTGCCTCGGTGCTAACTATGAAAAGAAGTAAAACGGGAAATTGTTGTCTTGTGATGTCTTATGAATATTATGCTGTTTTCTTTTTTTGTTACGGGAAGGTTGAAAAGGAATAGCAGCAGCAGTACATAATTTTAAAACTGATCTCTTGTTTTCGTACCTACATCTGAGTGAGCGTACATGGACTGAATAAAAAATTCTACGCTATTTACCATGTTACTTGCGTACACCTTTTATCCTCACAATAATAATCCGTCGGCGTCTCTTCTATGGACTCCCGACGGTTGTTCTCTTCTTCCTACTAGACGATTTAAGTGCAAGTGTATACGATGAGGGAGGCAGGTCTGTATTGAGAGATAATGACGTTTTAGTACGATTAGTAGAATAAATTTCTTTACTATTGCCATTACCACAAGCAAGCAAACACAAAAAAGTAATCATACATCATTACATGGAATACAAACGGATAAGGGAACAAAGGAAGTATATAGCTTTTTGTATTTTACTTCTCAAGTCATAACACGACGTAATGAGATTGTGCTGCATATTCAAGTTGACGTCGGAGAAAAAGCGACATATGCATGAATTTTTTTGTCTCTCTCTCTCTCTCTCTCTCTCTCTCTCCTACTTCTCTGGTTTTAACTTTGTCTACTTCTTTTCCTCTTGCCTCACGACAATGATCAAGATAGTGGTGCACCATGCTGTTGTTGGGTCATACCTAAATCAAAAAGCTACGGTGGTGGTGATCCATGATTCACGCACGGAAACGTGTGCGTGTAGTGTTCAGGATTGAGTACCATTTTCTGGCGTACTTGTATGTCTCCGCTTTCAGAGTTTTCATGGGGTTTCTCTCATGTAGAGGTACCAGACGTAGTACCACTATTGACACAAAAAAGGTAGGGAGAAGCAGAGAGAGAAAAAAATCCATTTCCACCATCAACATCACACACACATGCACGCCACAACAACGGCATCTTCTAAAAAGTCAGATCCCAGCAGCTTCATGCAATAATAATCATCCCCCTTTTTTACCTTGTTCTTACATTCATGATATTATTACGTCTTCTTAGAATAACACACGCATCATACCTACTTACAAGATATACGAGTAAATCGTGTTTGTATAATGTCAGCAGTGGTAACGTTACACACAACACGACATGTTTGAGTGAGCCAGGTATCCAATAGGAAAAAACCGGCCGTAAAATGAGCAAGATGGTGAGACGAAGCACAATGTAAAATCCAATGAAAAAGGTAAAAAAGATGAGGGGGAGCTGTAAAAGAGAAGATTGTCGTTGAAACTTTTTTCTAAAAGTTTATCTTTCATTTGAACACTGGTTATAATGACAGTGTGGGCTTGTAGATGTTGTATAGAGACTTTTTTTGAAGCTATTGAAAAAAGTTGCCTAAGTTTACACTTGGATGATGACGACGAGCGACGATGCTGGTATCGCTTTTGTATCACCCACTTGAAAAGGTGTAAGCAGCATTATTATTACTTAACTAAACAGTTTTTCTTACCTACGTTGCCTGCACACACTCCCAACGGAAAACGTTCAGAAGAAAAGTAAACGGAAAAAAGGAACGACAAAGGTAAAAAACCAAAGAGTTTGTAACCAGCTACGCAGAGCGCAATGGTAAATACAGAAAAAGCAGTGACTTTTAGAACAACAGTAGCTGTAGCAGCTATCAAGGCAAAATGTGATCTTCTCTATTCCAAAAAAAATAGGCCGGAGGCGCATTTCCCACGGTTTATTGACCAGCAGCAGCGTATATACAAAAGGTGGATACATGGAAAGCTAAACCACATTTTGATACGTTTGTTGGCTTTGGGTTTTTAATAGCCTCATCTCACCTGCCCAAAGACATTGCTGCTGCTGCTGCTATTGTTGAAAACAACACATATACAGTATATATATACATATATCCGTACTCCGTGCTAACAATAAGCGTCGAGTCGACCCAAGATCCAGTCTTGCTTCCTACCGTATAAAATGCAATACACGCCTTTTCCTACTACTCAGATATTGCATATAATTTTTTAATAAAACGGGTATCATTCAGCAATCAGACAACAGCCCTCGCTGTAGTATTACCATTTTATTGTAGTTTTTTCTCAGCAGTAGCATAACTGGTGGGTAGGAGTTAAAACCGACTCACACAGGAGCTCCTGTCTTTCGTACGCATTAGATTACTACTATTTACTGGCAAGATATTACAAGTACATAGTAAACTTACTTTTATCGTTTGCAGAAACATAATACAAGCAGTCATCAATATGATCAAGTGAAGATCTTTTATATTTTTTAAGGTTCGTATGCGCACAAGCTTTTTTCTTCCTTACTGTCACTGCCAATATAAACAGTACATCCGTTGCATTGAATCTCCTCCCCATTTTGCACTTTGTATCACATATTTTATTACTATATCGCATCGACTTTTACTACTTTTATAACATTATCATCGTCTCGATGTCCCTCTCATCCTCATCGTCGTATTTCTGCTACGAGTCCGGTTGTTCATGCACAATTTTCGTCCTCATTATTATAATGATATGTACATAAGATGAGGATTAAAGGTGTGTAATGTGTATCACACTTTTTCTCGCGACACCGTTGTACAAACTGCAAAATTGGTGGATTAAAGGATGGTCTATACTACATCGTGTGTGTTAATTTGCTCGAGTGTGTGTGCCTGTGTTTGTGTCTAGTGTCTGAACGCCATCGTTCGTTGTACGCTCTGCGATGATGAACATCCTGTCACCCTTCGTTCGGCCATCCGCATAACCTTGTTGTTGTTGGTGCTGGGGCTCATCTTTATAAAACATGACCAGATAGGGTAGATGCGAAATGATAAAGAGTAAACTTTTACATGCAGGGGATGTTTGTTGTATGGCTTGCACTGTTATCATCCGCAACAAAAAATTTGCACAAGCGTTTCATTTCATAGAGCAGGCAGAGTCGCGTTTCACACTATCAGGTTTTCTCGTTTTCTTTTAGGGTTGCTGTACTTACACCACCACCACCGTCGTCGTCGTCGCATCACTTTTACAAGATATTGGCTAAACGCTAGATTATCCATTTTCCTTTATGTATAAGACTCAACAAACAGAGTACACTGTCAACAGTTTTTGCTCTGCTGACCGTACAATGATAGCAAACTATTACGGGGTGGACACAGGTGCGCTGTAGGCATCATCAGTAAAATCCTGTCTATTATCTACACACTCGACTAGGGCCATTATTGTTGTAAACGACGACTTGACTAATAGGTAGTTTTATAGCAAAACGAAGACGCTTTTCGATGTGGTGTACGATTACAGCCAAGTTATTTATTGATACAATATTTTGTTACCGGAACACATTTAAAAAATGAGATATTCTCTATCTCTTCTGAAAGCCTAAAAGAGCCTTGCAATTTTGTCGTACTTATTTGGTATCTCTCTACGCTATCAAAATAATAGTATTAAAGCGTCATTATTATCGTAGGCTTTTTTTACCATCATCTTCTTCCTCGCATCATCATGTCGTCATGAATGAGAGTGTATGTTGAAATAAGCGAGCACAACAATATTATCATAATCATCATCATCATTATCGTCATCAACATCGGTGTTCATGAGAAAAAGTGTGTGCAAGATAAACATTCTATATTTTTTTGTCAGAAAAGGGAATATTATCGTTATTTTATGATTACAGAAAAGGTAGAGGAAAAGAGGAAGGAATCGTGTGGTGGCAGCGGTGAAAAGAAATGAGTTTCGTGATATGGTGGGTAGTGTGGAAGGATATGGCAATACCAGCGAATAAAAGAGAATTGTAGTGCGGTTATAGAGGATGAATATTATGGTCTTTTTTTATGTAATAATAGAACGTTGTGTGTAGTGCTGTTAAAGCACAGTTACAGTTTCATTTTTTTTGTTACGGAGGCGTTTCTTATAGACTTCCGTTTTGTTCCGTAGCGGTGTTCCTTTACAAAAGTAAAATTGCCTGTTCCTCAATGAGTGAGTGTATATCTGCAGGCGCTATATTATTTCTGTCAAGAAGGGCTGGCTTGTAGGGAAGTAAAAGGATGGGGGAAATAAATGGAGGAGTTTGTTATTGCTATTGTCACACAGTTAATTACTATTAAAAGGTTCTCAGAACAAGGGTGCAGCTGTAGAAGTCTGCCACCATACCATAGGGAGGCTTTCCATAAAATAAAGTTTTATTGTGCTTCCACTTTGAATTTCTGGGGATGATGATAATGATGGTGTAGCAGTGTGCTATAGTGAGTGTATTAACGAAAAAAATGTAATGTTGTTTTTCTGGATGTTTGCCTCACAGGAAAATGTATTTCCATCAGCATCACCACCACCACCCTAAGAAAAAGAGACAAAGACTGAAATTCCAAAGAGATGACAATGTCAACAGTAATAATAATAGTTGCACAATGAGTTTTACTAATAATCGAACAAGAAAGGTGCTACCGTTCTCAGTATCCGGGCTCCCTTTTCCCACCTTCCTCGTGACGATCCTGGTTTTTGCAACAGTTACAAGTGGTTTCGTTATAATCAGTGATCAGGATACTCCAGAAGGTTGGATTTTATTTGATGCACACGTTCCAATCCAGTCCACTTCATCGCCAGCTTATTCTTCCAATCATTATCACAATAACCAGCAGGAATATCAAGGCCCCCATAATGGATTCCACTATCAGTACAGAATATCTCATCACAAAACGCAGCCGTGGGTTCATCGTCTCGTGAAAGTGGACAAAGATGGGCTTTTACAGTTGAAAAAATCCATTTCCAATTGTCAGTTCACTGCCGGTCTCTATCCTTCCACGTTTCTAGTGTACATTGACATTATTGCGAGGTACAAAGCTAAGGCATCTGCATCTTCAACCCTCCTAGAAAATGATGAGGATCAGCAGCACGGGGATTCTGAGTGGAGTGGGGGCGGGCGGAGAAAGAAGCTGTATGGTGAGGAGGATGAAGCTTCAACTATGCGGAGAAAAATCTCGAGAAGGGATCTAGAACAATGGGAATCGGAGGGGGATGATGACGAGCAAAGCCTCTCTGCTTCCAATTATGATTACATTTCCTTCCCTGTCACAATCATTTTGAAAAGATCGAACGAGTGCCATAATAGTAATAACCATAATCATCCTTCGGGAATTAATGCCAGGGGGAGTGAAAGCGGGAGCGGTGGTACGAGTAAAACCCGAGGAAGTATTGCTTCTTATAGCAATGCAGGTGGATGGAAGACTTTTTGGGAGAAAGATGACGACGTTGCTTCCTCATCCGTTCTCTTATCGGCGCCTTCCTCACCGTCGTCAATGTACGGCGGAAATGAGATCAAAGCGGAACATGACGATAATGCTCATGTTGCTCGACATGTTGATGATATTTACGTGTCCCTCCCGATGGATCAGGATAATCGTTGTCATCATACCAATGAGAAGATTTCAAATGTGTTCCAATTTTTACCAGCGAGTGTTCGTGCACAGTGTGGGGTGAAAGCAGATACACTGCCAGGTTCTGATCATACCTTTGCCATTCAGCCGGGTACTCTAGACGTGGTCCTTCTCCGGGACTGGTGTTTATTCGACGCATATCAAACCATTCAATTGGTGCTTCGTCTAAACTGCACCAGAAGTGGGGAGAGAGGAGAGTTGGTGCACTTGCGAGGATTACCGGAGAAAGTTATGGCTTGGGATCAAAACGTTCATTTAATTCTTCATCAACCGGGAGGAAGTAATCTCAACTCAGATCATCATCCCATTCACAGAATCAGGAGAGAGATGAGAAATCAAGCACCCTATTTTGATCAACCCCTGTATATTGCTGCTGTTCCGGAGGAGCAAGAAGCAGGGATTACTGTGACCACCATCCAAGCCACAGATCCTGAAAATCAGCCCTTGACCTATTCTATGACATCTTTGTTGGATGCCCGATCCCAGCAATTTTTCACCCTAGACTCAAAATCCGGGGTGGTTAGTACCACCAGTCGGTTGGATAGGGAGAAAATGGATGTGCATTATTTCAGGATTGTGGCAACAGATTCGGGAGTTCCACCCAGAACTGGAACTGGCACGCTACAGGTTAGCATGTTTGTCTACATCACTCACACATTACGTTTGTTCATATCAAGTTGTATTTTTCCTATTTTTCCCCCGAAACGCTTTAACGTTAATTGTGCAAGGCATAGAGTAGCATGCAAACGTAATCATACTTCATCATTCTTTTAGATTAACGTACTGGACACAAATGATCATGAGCCTGTGTTTGAGCAGTCTCAATACTCAGTTTCCATTCGGGAAGGTCTTTCGGTGGGATCCACAGTTCTCAGTGTGCGTGCCACAGATCAAGACGCGGATAAAAATGGGGAACTGTTTTACTCAATTCTCAACCCACACGATATTGATGATACCTTCCGTATAGAATCCAGCTCAGGGGTGATAAGCACAAAATTGACTTTGGATAGGGAGAAAAGAGATGAATACACGTTACTCGTGCAATCCACTGATTTGGCTCAGAGTCAGGCGGAAAGGAAAACTGCCACAGCCACCGTTCGTATTGAAATATTGGACGATAATGATAACTGTACGCGGGTTTTTATCTCAAACATTTATTTCAATTATTGCCTCCTAAAGGGAAACTGCATGTCAGTAAAATGTCGTAAATAACATGTCCAAAATATACATTCCAGATCCAAAATGGACCCAACGATCGTATAATGTTTCCATTCCTGAAAACTTTGATGCCACGAATTACCCCGTGATTGCTACCGTTAGGTACGTCAATTTTCAAATGAGCCGGGCATAACATAAGATAACATCTACAAGCACTAACAAGATAAACACCCATTTCCCTCACATTTTCACACATTCAATTTAATTGATCATTTTAATAGTGCAACGGATGCCGATGAGGGGGTCAACGCCGCTCTCCGTTACTCCATCATTGGAGGCAACAACCAAAATCACTTTTCAATTGATAGCCTAACGGGAGAAGTGAGTCTGATCAAAACTGTGGATTATGAGGCAACACGAAGTTTCCGTTTGAATATAAGAGCAATAGGTTAGTACTAAAAAATATAACTACTCGCAAACTCGCATGCGATGATGGCCAATAAACTAAAAGCAAAAACTGACCACATTTATTTGCTTTTGCCAGATAATGGAAACCCGACTAGGTCCAACAATACCCAACTGGTTATTAATGTTATCGACGAAAACGATAACGTAAGATATGACAATGACTTTTATTTTTTGGATAATTCAATTTATGGCACACTAAATCCAAATTCTGTTTACTGTTTTGTTTCTAATCGGGTGATAATATTGCCAACTTGTTTTTCCTCATCGTAATAGGCACCCAAGTTTTACTCTCAAATATTTCAAGAAACTGTCCAGGAAAATCTTCCCATTTCCAGTTCCGTTCTACGAATACAAGCGTTTGATCCGGATGATGGAGCCAATGCTAAAATTCTATATAGAATAAATTACCAGGAAAACCCGGAGAAATTTCCGTTTGATATTGAGGCAGAATCTGGTTGGATAAAAACTGTACGAGAACTTGACAGAGAAGAGCAATTTCGGTACGACTTTGATGTGATTGCGGCAGACTCGGGGGATGTTCCATTAAGTTCTACTGCCAGTGTGGTGATTACCATTCAGGACCAGAACGATAATGTAATCACTTTACCGTACTAATCAAACTGTTGAGAGCTACAAGCTATATATGTGCATTTTCTTTATACATCTCGCATGAAGCTAATTGGAATTAGAGAAACCGTTTGATAGAGAAGGCAGACAGAAAGTTTTTTTTCATTGTCTGCCTTTCTCCCTCTTGGCTTTTTGCTCAAAAAGTTATTTAATTAATTATCGACTAACAAGTGTCTTTGTACACTTCTGTTCTCGACATTCATTTCATTTAGGACCCTCTGTTCTTGCCAAAACTGCTCTCTGTAAATGCGGTTGATCAAGACTCCGGAATAAATGCCCAGATAGTGTATACTTTATTGGATGAAGGGGATGCTGGTGGTGGAGGCGGTGAGTCCGATAACTCCGCTTTCATGATAGACTCTACCAACGGAGCTATCACTACAACAAAATTGCTGGATCGCGAGAAAGTTCCCGGTTACATTCTCACTGTTGTCGCAAGAGATAGGGGAATTCCCCCAATGTCGGATACAACGGACGTAGAAATTGTTATCAACGACGTGAATGACCACGAACCAGGTACAGCAGCACGCCTGTCGGTAGCAGAAATGCTAAATAAGATATATGTTATATGGAAGAATAATGTGGAAAAAGTGTTATCATAAAATGCATTTCACACTGCATTCTGGGAGCAATTTAAAAAGTAAAAATGGTATACAAAATGTTCGTCTTCTTTGAATTTTTGATGAAATGCAGTTTTTGAAAAGGACTTTTACCAGGCGAAAGTAGACGAGGACGTTCCCGTTGGGACAAGCATTCTTCAAGTTCAGGCTACGGTAAGTGGAATAAATATGAGAATATGTAATGGCACCCTTATGTGGTGGAAACGCTACATTTCACTTACACTAAAATGTGTTTTTCCCTCCATAAAATATGAGCAATGGCAATGAAAATGATTTACATCATCTTATAAACTTACGCATATTTTTCATCGTTTTCTCAATTTTTCTGTTTCAGGATGGCGATCAAGGGAAAAATAGCATTGTTCGGTATAGCTTTTCAACCTTTTCTGATGGTGACGGAACTTTCACTGTGGATCCGGCTTCGGGTGTTGTCCGCACTGTAAAGCCCCTTGATAGAGAGCAAGTGTCCAGATACGATCTTATGGTGCAAGCAACTGACCAAGGAAGTCCTCAGTTAGTTGGGAAAACGAACGTGACTATTACCGTGTTGGATAAGAACGACTCACCTCCCATGTTTGAGTCTGATAGGATCCGCTTTTTTATTCCTGAGAATTCTCCTATGGGTTCAACCGTAGGCAAGCTAACAGCTTGGGATCCTGATGAAGGGGTAAATGCACAAGTGATTTACTCCATAGTCGGGGGAGTGGACGCCAACAGCTTTACGCTTGTCACTCATCCTCAACCGACTGTAAATGGCCAAGCTGGTGGTAGTGGCTCAGCAGATATTCTAACCCGAATTGAGCTGGACTATGAGTCATCAAGAAAAAAATATGATATTATCGTGCGTGCTGCGTCGCCCCCTTTGAGAAATGATGTTCATGTGGAAATTCACGTGACTGATGTGAACGATAATGTAAGCCATTTACTTAATCTGTTACCTGTCTATACCTTAAATGCAGTAATATTGTATGCCACCCACACATACGCTCACTAATATTACCTGCATTTATAACGATGAATTATTATGGGTCTGGTCAAGCTATAAAAATTTAATTAAATTTTAATATTCTTTTCCCTTTCCCCTCCTGCTTCTCTTTATCATAGGCTCCCATGATTCAACCGCAATTTTTCGTCACGCTGAACAACTTTAAGGAAAGTTTTCCAGTCGGGCCAATTGGCCGGGTTCCAGCTGTTGATGCTGACATTAGTGACAAGCTCCAGTACAGCATTCTAACCGGAAACAAGGCTAATCTCGTGTATTTAAATGACTCCACAGGAATGATTACCCTTTCCCCGTATCTCGATACGAACGTGCCATTAATGGCAAAAATGGATGTGCTCGTTTCAGGTAAAGTATATGAAGTACCTTGCTACATCTCTGTTCAATTTGTTCCCAAAATTACATAACCTTCTTCCTTATTTCCTTTCCTTATTGTACAACCATCACCCTCACCACCACCTCCACCGCCGTAACGGTTATTGCTAATGGGATTGTAAAAATCCAATTTGTTCTCAAAAGTTGAAAGAAAGGGAAGAAAAAATGTGAAATCCTTAAATACTTGAAATTAACACAGCCATTCCCTTCCTTTTAGTTTCCCCTTCACATTCCCCGAGTTAGTTCCGTCTTCCTTGGTATAAAACTCACCCACGCGAATAGACATATCGCGGTACTTAAACTTACATTTTCAATCTATTTAACCCGTCTCTGGCACGTTCTCTTTGTTTCGTCGTGCGTGTGTGTAGACGGATTAAACGAGGCAAGATCGGAAATGATTCTTCAAACGCATTACATCACGGATGAGCTCCTTTTCAACAGCGTGACAATTCAACTAGCAGAAATGACTACGGAAGCTTTCCTTTCCCCTTTGTTTCATCATTTCCAGCAGGCTGTCGCTGTGATTCTCAATTCTCCAAAGGAGAATATTGTCATTTTCAGCGTGCAGGTATGTTCGAATTTCCTGAAGCTCAAAAGATTTTTTTAAATCCCTTAGCTGCTATTCTGGTAAACTTCTTTTTTAACGCTGTCCTCTCCTTTATCTCGATGCAACATAATAGGGGCTCGCTTCCTGGCGCACATTGCATTGTGTTCATTATTTTTTCGTTCACTATGTCGTTTTCTTTTTACTTGAAAAATATTTCTCTGTAATTGAATCTTTTTCTAAACCCACGCAACGCATTTTTTTTCTTTTCATATTCCTCCTAGTCGTTTTTAGTAAAAAGAAATAAAAATGGATAAAGGGGGAAAATCTTTTTTCTCTCCTTTTGTGGCCAACTCATCTTTTATGGGATTTCTTTGGAGAAAAGTTGTTTTTGAAAAGTTGAAACGAGAGAAAATAATGCAATATTTACATTCACCCTCTGCTCCTCTTCCAGTTTCTTATGGTCGCCCACACGTTTTTCTAATATTATGTACTTTCTCCATGACTTTCTTTTACAATCATTCTCTCTCATTTGCAACGTTCTCTTCTTTTTCTATCTGCTATCACGCAATACCGCCCTTGCATTACTGCATTTTTCATCCCTTCGGGAATGCCAATTTGTTTCAGGAGGAAATTGAGGGGAGTCATGGGATTCTCAATGTGAGTTTGTCAGCAAGAAAGCCAAACACTTTGATGGAAGAGTACTTCAGTCCGGACTATATTAAAGAACGTGTGTTTCTTAATCGGATCACGCTGAGCAAACTTGCCACTGTAGAAGTAAGTAATACAAAAGCTATATAAAAGTAAGTAGTAATGCAAGCAGAGAACCATGAAAGTTCCAATCATGACGAAGGCAGACACAAGCTCAGAGGGAAGCAAACGCGGGTATTATTATGATCATGTTCTTCCCTGGGAAATGAATACGTATAGGTACATTTTTTGCGCACGAACATTCATCGTGCAGTAGTACAGAGTACACCCTTGCTGCACCCACACACGAAACAAACACAAAGCACAATAATAATAAGCAGCAGTCAATAGTGAATGGAAAGAGAGTGAAACATGGCGAGGTTTTATAGGGTAAGTGCCATCACGTCAAACATACATCTTGCTGGGAGAACACGTAAAAGTCACATAAAATTTGCTCCGGAGAGATCGGTTTTTGGAGATCATAAAATTTTATAACGTTTGTTTAGTGTTTTCTCCGTGCTCTCGCAACTTGATGTTATTCCTTAGGTGAAAGTTTGTACGCAATACGCATACCGTACGTATTTTTTGTAGGATGCTACGACAATTTTAGCGACACCAAATTGTCGGCAGAGTTGTTCGTTTTCTTCGAAATGTGTTTGCGCTGTTGAAGATAATAACTACAAGGAATAGTTATTTAAACTCACGTTTGGTAATTTAGCTCCCGTTTTTCTCGTTTGTATTCACCTCACATTTTTTCCTAATATTTGTGTAGGTGCTGCCGTTCAGTGATGATCTCTGCTTGAGAGAACCCTGTGTAAATTTTGAGGAATGTTTGGTTGTCCTCAAATTTCGGAATGTGTCCAACTTTGTAGCAACAGACACGATGCTCTTTCGCTCGGTTTATCCCTGGCAAACTTTTGCCTGTCGATGTCCTCCCGGCTACACGGGATTACGGGAGCACTATTTATGCGATGCTGAGATCAATTTATGTTTCTCATCACCATGTCGAAATGGAGGAACTTGTTTCCGAAGAGAACGTGGCTATTCTTGTGTCTGTCCCCCGGGATTCACGGGTCCTTCCTGTGAAATACAATTGGAATTGGATACCTGTCAGCCGAATATTTGTGGGCGGGGGAGTACTTGCACACCTCGGGTGCGGGGAGGTTTCCTGTGTCAGAACTGCAGTAGAAATGAGTACGTTAACAGCTTGTGTGAATTGACAGCACGTTCATTTTCACGTGGGGCGTTTCTCACTTTCCCTGGCATGAAAGATCGCTACCGGACACACATTAAGTTGTCGTTCGCCACGCAGCAAAAAAATGGTTTGCTGCTCTATAATGGACGCTACAATGAAAGGTTTGACTTTATTGCTCTGGAAGTGCTTAACTCCACGGTGAGGTTTAGCTTTTCTCTGGGATCTATGAATATGACCTATGTGGACGCGGGAAAGAGTATGTCGGATGGACTGTGGCACACTGTGGAGGTTTCCTATTTTAATCAGGTTTGCTTTTATTGCACATCATTCCATTCTGTGTTTTTCTCCTGTCACTTTTGAAACCCATAAAATTTTTATCATCATTTCTCTCTCTCTCCCTTTCGCTTTCTCCTCTTCCTTGGGTTAGACGGCGACGGTGAGCGTGGATGATTGCGATGTTATCATGTCCCTGGAAAATCCGGATGAATTTCCACCCTCCAAGAGCTGTGCGGGTAGGGGAACTTTACAGCTGGAACCGCGATGTAGCTCCTTGACGGAATCGTGTCAAAGATTCTTTGATCTGACGGGACCTTTATACATTGGCGGTCTGCCAGACCCTAATGGTCCCTTGCAAATACAGACACATGATTTTGCGGGCTGCATAAGAAATGTTTATATCAATCATAAATTCTTGGATCTTAACAAGTAAGCGGTGAAAGTAACGGAAATGCGGGTGTTGTAAATTGAAAAGTAAACGGGTGTAAAAAATGCGTGCTTGCCTATTTTAATGATACAGTTACGTTATGGAGCATGGGACTGCTCCGGGTTGCCCCGACAAGAGAGGTTTTTGTACCACTCATCCATGCAAGAATGGAGGAAAGTGTATGGATGGCTGGGGAACATACTATTGCCAGTGCCCAGATGGCCATGGACAGAAGGATTGCTCTGAAGATGCGAAGCCGGTGTGGAATCTGAGAGATGAAAACAGCTACTTGGTATTCATTCCACAACTACGTCCCATCCAATATCCTTGGTATACGTCGCTTTCCGTTCGAACGGTAAAACCTACGGGGACACTTGCGACAATCAAACTCAGCAATAATGAGACAATCAAATTGGCATTGGACAATGGGCTCATCCATTACTTTTACGAGGAACAGTCCATTCCAGTGTCGCTGCCTAGAATTCATGATGGCCATTGGCATAACATCGAAGCAAAATGGATGACGGCGGAAATATGGTTTTCATTGGACTATGGACAATATGAAGTGACTGCGTCATTTGAAGGGAAAGTTCAAAATTTGCATGTCAGTCAGGTTATTGTGGGGCATCCTTCTTCATCAGTCACGGCGTGCGTGCAGGACGTAAAGATAGGAAGCGCAAAAAATTATCTGCGAAAGTCAACAACAGAGAAGAATGTGAATGAAGGATGTAGTCTTGCTACAGCTTGTGTTGGAGCTGTATGTCCTCCCAGGTCAACATGTGTGGAAGAAGGGGGTCGGCATAAATGCCAGTGCGATCCTGGTTATGTAGGCGTTCATTGCGTTCCCATATGTGACCTAAAACCGTGTAAACACAATGGCTCCTGTGTATTGGACTTGACAACTTCTCGAGGATATCATTGCAAATGTGATGAGAGATATTACAGAGGTAAAAACTGTGAGCAAGTGATGGAGCTAACTTGTCCAACTACTTGGTGGGGTTGGCCAGTTTGTGGTCCTTGTTCGTGCCCAGCAGATAAAAACTATAGCCCAGAGTGTAACAAAACCAATGGACAATGCAAATGCAAAGTAAGAGAATGTTTGTCTTTCACCATTTTGAAACACGACGGGATAATGCGGTACAGTAAATATTTTATTATTATTTGTGCTTTTAGGAACATCATTATGAAAAGGACGGAGTTTGCAAAAACTGTAAGTGTTATAGTGTTGGGTCATTAAGTCAAAATTGTGACTTACAAACAGGCAGATGTCAGTGTCGAGCAGGTGTACTGGGAAATCGCTGCGATACGTGCGCCAGTCCATTTGCTGAAGTTACAGTCAATGGATGCGAATGTAAGACTTTCACATTTACACTGAACTAATATTTTAAAGAACTGCACAACTTTTCACACGTTAAATAAAAATGTAAAATGGTGTTTGCAGTAATTCGGGACGGTTGTCCCCGGGCATTTGATAGCGACACCTGGTGGCCTCGTGCAAAGTTCAGCACTACAACGGTACATGACTGTCCAAATGGCTCCATTGGTCTGGCGACCCGAGATTGTGAATCTCCGCAAGGATGGGGGCAATCGGATTTATTTAATTGTACATCCATTCCGTTTATCGCAATTCTCAACGTCTTAAATCAGCTCGACTCTAGAGATCTCGCTTTGAGCCCTCTGCTTTCTACCAAGTTGGCTGGTGACGTGAACAAAGCATTAAACTCAAGCACGCTCGGTGGCTCACGTCTTTTTGGGAACGATATCTCAATTTCACAACGGCTCGTCAAACATCTCATCAGACACGAAATAAAACAGAGGGGCTTGAATTTGAGCCATCGCCAGGATAAAAATTTCATTAAGGTAGATAGCACATGATTTCAAATGCTTTTTGGCAAAGGCGCTACACTACAGACTACACAGTCTGTCTGTTCGTTCACTACAGCGTTTTATGAAAGGATTAATAATAAA
This sequence comes from Callyntrura sp. NNG-2020, assembly GCA_027744055.1. Taxonomy (NCBI): domain Eukaryota; kingdom Metazoa; phylum Arthropoda; class Collembola; order Entomobryomorpha; family Paronellidae; genus Callyntrura; species Callyntrura sp. NNG-2020. The sequence goes on along the minus strand of JAHZNE010001206.1, from coordinate 16,186 downwards.
TAATAATAATACATTTGATTTTTATCTTGAAATTAATTTTTTCAAAAGAATTTGATTGCGGCAACGGGAAGGATAACGTCCAAGGAATATGTTACTGAGTGGGGCCGGTTACAGCGAATGTATGGAGTCGGTGCTGATGAAATTTTACGTTTGATGGAAAGATATCTCGCACATTTGGTAGATAACCAGGAAGACACGTACACTAAACCATTTGAATTAATCACTCCAAATCTAGGTACTTAAAACTATTTTATGGAGAAATGTAGAGAGGTTACATGAAATGTGTGATGAAGCAGCTATTACATAGAGTTTTTTTGCAATTTTTATTACACACAGTGATGGGACTGGATACGGTTGAGCTAACCTGGGAGAATGACGGTCGTAAAAATTTTGAAGATCTGGTCATACAATCCAGTTATGATCTTTACGAGACGACGACTATCACAAAGAGGGCAGTTCGGTTTCCTAAGTACGATAATGTGGTTATGGACCCACGGAGGTATACAACCAATGCAAAGATTATAATTCCACTTGATATCCTTGGGCTTCATAACGAAAAAGGTGAGAATTGAAATATTAACTGTGAGGTGCATATCCTTGGAGTATTTTTATTATGACGTGGAAGCCGGTGTGTATTGAAATTAATCGTGCTTGTCTATAATTAACAAAAGATATGGCAGGTAACGCTGTAATTGGCTACCTTGAATATTACTCGTTGTGGGACGTACTGCCAAAACTATTCAAAAACGACGTTGATAGGCGATTTAATTCCCAGCAATTGGCAGCCCAACCAATAGTTTCCCTTTCCGTTTTGGCATCCCGACTTGGCATTGTTAGTGGAAAGCAAAACAGTCCAATCCGAATCAAGTTTGAAATTTTCGGAAGATACATCGACTCGTCTAATCCTCAGTGTGTCATTTGGGATGACGGGGCTGGGGAACAAACCACTACATCTACTCCATTTGGAAAAACTGGCGGTCCTGTGATTTCATCCTCATCGTCGTCTGGTTGGACAACTCGTCCCTGTCAAACTCAGGTGGAAGAAACGTACTTGGCTAAAATGGGGAACGTAATGACTGTTAATTGCACTTGTTGGCACTTGTCAACATTTGCTGTCCTTCTGGAAGACAGTGAAATTCAGGTAATTGTCATCTGTTGCGTAACCTCGAAATCTCTCGACAAAAAACTTTTATAGTACTAATTTGTTGTTCCGGCATACATTTTTAACCAGGATGTGCCTCGGCCTAGCATCATCGAAGACATTGTAACATACGTAGCGTATTCCATGACGCTCCTCCTAATCTTCTTTGCCCTTGTCGGTCTGGGACTCCTTAAGGGACCCGTGCCTGCCACCATTACAAACACGATCCACAAGCATTTGCTCTTGTCCATCTTTGGAGCCATCCTATTCTACTTTGTGGCCATTAAACTGAGACTAATCCTAGTACAGAATGATGCCGTCTGTCGGGTCATCGCCATTGGTCTTCATGTCACGTGGCTGGCAACTTTCTCCTGGTTACTGGGCTCCGCCATACATCTCCGAAGAATGTTTACCGAAGTTAGGGACGTAAATCATGGCTCAGCCTTGTTTTACTTTGCACTGGGTTACGCATTCCCTCTGCTCTGCGTCGCTCTCAGTTTGGGTGTTCGAGCACATCATTACGGGAATAAATTCTTGTGAGTTGCTGTTTAAATTATCTAAAATACAGAGACAATTTGTTCTGCCCTGCACGTGCCACTCTTTTGTGGGGACTATTAACAATACAGTTTGTATGTATATATCTTTCTTTGTTCCATTGTTACAGCTGCTGGCTCTCTTTATATGAAGGCATTGTTTGGGGCATGGTGGGACCTATTCTGATTTGTGTAATTGCCACCCTCGCCACCTTTTTGGTAGCCGTGCGTGCAGCATTCACGCTTAAAGATCAAGTAGTTGACTCCGGAAATATGAGGTTAGTGTTCCCAATTTTTTTCTCATTCATAATTAATTACGTATTTGTACAGCTACATGTGTACATTTTATCGTTCAACTTATTTTGGGATTTTCTAGAACTTTGCTCTGGATGGATCTGACGCTGTTACCCATTTGCGGCATGGTTTGGGCACTTTGTCTACTAGGAGCCAACGAGCGGAACCCCCTTTGGCAGTACGCCATTTCCATCGCTGTAGCCGTTCTTGGCCTCTACGTTGCACTGGGCTATTGTGTTCTCAACCAACGCGTCAAGGAAAGTTTGTACATTCGTGCTGGAGGCTTGTTTCGGTCACGAGAGAACACCCAAGCCTCCAACGTGTCGGTAAGATTACCACCATCCATGACGAAGTTTTTATGTGCCATTGAATAGATTAATTGCTTATGAGTTTTTATGATTTTGAGGAGCATGAATTTCATAAAAACTCCTCCGACCAACTGCAACTAATGCCTGACCTGGCAGTAAAAGTTGTTCCAATAACTAAAAGGTTAATCACTTCTCATTTTCTAGCGTTCCGCTCTTGCATACCGTAATGAATTTGGAGGTGCTGCAGGCCGCGACGATTTCCGACGTGACATATTTCGCGGTGTTCACTCTCTTGGTGTGTCCACCGCCTCAACTACTAGTCGTTCAACCACGAAAACATCTAGCAGCCCTTACAGAAGTGATGGGTTTTATGGTTCCACGCTCCCTCATCTTCATCACAGAGGAGGTAAGAGAATCTTAAACGCTCAACCTGCTTTTCCTTCACATTATTTGTCGACATTGTAAGGTCTCGTTTTGTACATACACATCTCATTACAACGGGGAACTCTTTTTTTGCTCTGCAAACATCCCAGAGAGATAGAGCACATTGATACATGAACAGATTGTTTGCCTTCGTATACACCTTTAGTTAAATGCTTTTTGTCACGCTTGACTCACTTCCTTCAACGTTGACCATCGTCATTATCATCTCCCTAATAATACGTTCATTATCAATATCGCATTGCACAAAATATAAATCCTTTCAAACCTTAATCAATAACGGCAGGGATTGCATATTTTAATGCATTTCATGTTTCATTCACTCAATTGGGAATAATTATTTCGCACGTGTAACGTGTAGCAAGTTGCCCAAACGGTGGCTTGTTAGGTGAGGTAACGAATTAAAGATTATTTTCTTACGTCCTTTCATGATAACCTTTTTTTTTATTAAAACGTGCCTATGCGTAATACTCTTCTGAGCACATTGTTCTCTGTGGGCTTTGGTGCTACACAAAACTGTGTTTGTTGTGTCTATGCACACAATGCTGCTGCTGCCAAAAGCACTTTGACAACTTCCCTTCACCTGTGAAGTGCATTTTTAACACTCTCTCCATCATGCCGAAATTTTTGTCAATATCTGAAAGCGATCTGTCAGTGACAAATGCAAGCTGCAAACGGAGGGATATATATATACATTTGGTACATACATGTGTGTGATAAAAACAAACTCGTCAGGTCAAGGGCTCCAAATTGGTGTACATTGTTGGAAAACATTTTATTCTTTGTTACATGTTGCGTTTAGTTAAACATACAAGCTGTAGCTTTAAAAAAAAGTAAGCTGTTTAAGTACATAATCAGATAAAAAGTATATTACACATTTTAAAGGTCTCATCAAGACAGCCAAAGAGTTTACTCTTTGAAATGCTCATGCTGGTACTGCTGCTGCTGTGTGTAAGCACTATTAAAACTCCACAAAATGAGGCACAAGGCACACAGCCGACAATTTTCGATTTATGTTACCATTACCATTCCCCATGTACACATTTTGACTCCGCTGACATGACAGTTTGTCTTCATCATTGGTATGGTGGGGCTGCAACAATGTGCACACAAAAAGAATAAAAATCATTTCATGGAACGTTGCGTTGCTACTTTTGCCTTCGTTGAGAATTTTTACAGAAGGTGTTGACGCTGTGATGACGAAGTATGGTTAGCAGTAGTAAACTATACCTAGTTATACTGTCTCACTTCTCACTCCCTAAACACTATTTCTTTTTCTGACAGTTTTAAATCTTTTGGCAGTAACGCAGAAAAGCAGCCAGAGTCATTTGAAAATCAGTTTGGTTTACGTAGCAGTACTACAAATGGTAATATTTAATTAGAGAAATGAAAAGTTGGATATAAGAGAGAACTATAAATGGGAGAATAAGACCACGTCAGACACCAACTGTGACAGGTGTACAAATAAATGATATTTGTGTTTGCACCCAGATAAACGAAATATGATGTGCTCTTGTAAATTTTTTGCTGGTATACGTACCAATCTGAAGCAGCAGTGTCATTTTATGTTATCATTTCTGTGCCAAGTGATAACATCAGGGTACACATACATCGAAGACAAGACAAGTAATAACGAAAGTAACAAGATGCTAAAAGAAGACGAGCACTCCATCCGGTATTTTTGCAATGTATTACAAATTTGCATGAATACTGATTACTGATTGTGATAAGAAGTCAAAATGCGTAACCGCATGCGAGACGTAATTCTCTTTGTGAGGCAGGAAGACTCAAGATGCAATTGCTTCCATGTTACACGTTGTGTAGTTATGTCGAGAAGGAGGAGTGGTGGCATGCCATAATTGGACAGAGAGTATTTTACGGTTTGGTATGTTTCCATTATGAGGCAAAATCAAAATGAAAAAGGGTTGACGATTATTTGTCAACATTAACCTTCAATAAAACATGCATAATGAGATAATGTTAATTACCGTACCATGTTTCAACAAACGCCTCCGCTGTAAAAATGCCTACAAAATTTCTGCGTGTTTATACCGAACAATAAAATAAGACGACAAAGAAGGATAAGGATGCATCATATTATATATAGAATGTGTGTAAATTTCAGCTTGTTAGTTTTGCGTTTTGCAGAAATTGCAGGCGAAATAATATTTGATTTTGTTGAGTTGAGCCCTTTTTGCTTTACGGTTAGCATACTCCAACTAATGATCGAGCCCTTTTGTCCTTCGTTGTTTCCAGGTAAAGGGGGTGGTAGTTCTGTGGACTCTATCCGAAAGTCGTATCCTAAACGAACAAGGAAACGATCCAACTCGGACGATGGCAGTACAGATGGAGAGCACACTTTGGAACTAGCCTCATCTCACTCCTCGGACGAGGATGAAGCTACTCCAAAGGCAAAATTAAGATCGGCTACTTTGGGTAAGTACTGTGGTTGAACTATTTTACAGTAGCTCTATGGGACTGGTTTTTCCAGGAAATGTGTCTGTAAAATTAGCATTTTATGGCTTGGTGGGGGAAGTTGGTGTGTAAAATTGATTATATCCAGCGATTTATGACGCTGTATAACCAACTGGATAAAAATAATAACTTGTTTCTGCACTTACATTCCTCTGCACACTTAAAAACCATATGAAAACTAATCATACTTGTTAACCTTTACTACCTTACTATTGGGTCTTTGTTGAAAATGACAATTATGAAGCTACAAACCTAATTTTCTCTGGTGCATCATATATGGCTAATGGTTCATGGTCCGTGTGCAATGAAGGTGTAAGACCCGGTGGCAAGTATACTCTGGTGATGGACTCTAGTTACCCAGCGGTGGCCACCAGCCCACCATGTTGTGTAAATAATCGGAAATTGGTTTCGGCATCATTATCCACTCTTAACGTGCCATCTGCTAAACTTCCTGCTTTACCTAGACTGTACTCAACTAACTGGACTCCAAACATTTTTTCTCCTCCTAACATTCGGGATTTCTCCATAAGTCAGTTCTAAGTTACAATAACATTCTTTACTTTATTCAATTTTATATAAAGTCGGTAGTTGCCGTTTTAATTGCATTATTACTACTAATAGTCGCTTGGTGTAATTAACTGCTTTTTTATTGGACTCGTGGTAGTTAGAATTTTTGTACATTTTTTTACGCGGCCTACTGTATTGTGGAACTTGGTATATGTAGGTAGTATCAGTAAATCACTTGGGTGGGACGTAAACTGGTATCTTTGGTATGTCGTATCTCTCTGCTAACTATAGATTGTAAACCGTCGGTGGGGACTCAAAGTTCAGGCTCAGATAATGAAGCATCTATAAATAATTATAAATATCCAGTGACGGACGAAGAGTCAACGTATCATCCTGCTTCCCAAAAGGAGCTCAACTCTCGTGAAAATCTGCACAATCTGGGTCAGGGTTCCGAGCTCAAATATGAAGGCAAACTGCCCTTCATCTATCAAGGTAAGCAGTAGTGTAGAGAAGAAATAAAAAGCCAACAAGGAAAAAAATTTTCATGTGAGTCGTGGTCGTGGTGTACATTACCGTGCCACCAATACCACTAGTAACGACCACCGTTACCGTCAATATACGTTGCTGAAGCGCACAGCGGACTTACCGTCTGAGAAGCATATATAATACACACAGTGCATAAAGTAGAATGTTGATTGTTGATGCAATTTTTCACAATTGTTTGTCATGTTCTCCCTGTGCCACTGATGATGACATATCCTTTTCATCCTCATCAAACAAATTAGCTTGAAGCGGGCCACATATTTTTAGCTCATTACGTGACAATACCGTCCTGAAACTACAGCAGCAGTTGCAAAGTTACAGTTGCAGCGGGCGCCTTGGTCGTTTCTCTTCGTTTGTCTCAGCATCTCAAAAAACCACTGGTTATAGATTAGCTTGCGTGTAGTAAAATAGGACTCAAGCGCCATAGTTCCATTTAACAAAAATGTGGTGCATTCAAGTGCAGCAGATCTGTACAAACAACCTTTCAGCCACTGCTACATAGTAATTCTAGCAGCAGGGCCGGTTACTTTAATGAATACAAATGACGACGCTGTTATTGAGTAGAATTTAACATTGTTTGCTGTTCGTATTTCCATGTTGTTTTGTTTAAATTTAAATTGCACACAGCAGAATAACAAAACTACTTACTACGACCGTCGCACACTACGTTTAGGCTGATTCACTGCCAAGCAATATGATGGCCTTACATTCTTCTCTCCTTAACTCTTTATTATTATCCTTAACAAACCAATCCGAATATCAAACGTAGTGGCAGTAAAGTCATATGGCACTGAGCATCAAGTTTGCAGTATTTTTGAACTTCTAGTACCATGATACTACTATGAAATGGAGATAAGCGCCAGCCAACAAGAAACAATATGTGTTATACATGTAGTAGTAGTAGAAGTCTACCTGAGAGTTACAGTTTAAAATTGGCACAATCACTCAAGTTAACTTTCCTTTTCATCTTCATATTGTGTATGATTTACAGAAAAGCCCTAAACACTCCTAGCTCACATGTAGGTAGTTTTCTATGTGCCCTTTCCGTCTTCTACCTTTTTTTTAATCATCTAAATCTCTGGGGAGAGGTTCAGTGATGCATGGTTTATTGAGAAAGTTAATATGATAAATGTGAATGAAGAAAATTGGACCGCTCCTCACACAAAAGACTGTAACAAGCGATGATGCTCTGGTAATTCTAAATGGATCAAACATCTTGCAATTTTAGCATTTGAGTTTTCTGTTGATGATACAAGATAGAGTAGAGCGACTAGCAGATTTAGCCATTTTACCTGTTGTAAAATTACACTTGCAGCCATTTACAGCGTCCAAAAATATCATTTTACAACCTCGTTATCATGTCATATTGTACTGCAATGGCTGGTACTTTCCTTGAAGTAATGTTTTGGGAAAGTTACACATGCATTCACATACACACAATCTTAAGTGCCTGTTGCAGCGAGAGCGATAGTCTGTATCACGTCATCATTATTGTTTTGTACTTTTTTATTTCTTGCACAGGAGGTGACCCAGTCAATGATCTCAGTGGGACGACAATTGCTCACCCGTTATCCTCTTCCGAGGGAGTTGTACCGCCGCAATCCCTGCATCATCGGCATTACACATACGGTGAAAGTGACATTGTTGGGGTGGGTCCCATGCATCATCATCATCTTCCACAGCACCAGCCCCTGCACTCCCACTATGGTTACACTGGAGGACCATTAAGACCCCCTACTCTCACTGAGTCACCCATTCCTACCGTTCAGGAGCTTCCCAATGAAAGCTACACCTCGGAATCTGAGTAAGTTTTGTCTCGCTTTTTAATAAACTAGATACGCTTGTTGTATATCGCATTATTCCATTACAATTAGGTATACCTTGATTAATGATGATTACTAAATCGTGATTATCGTATGTCTGGTTAGTGTATATACTACTTTTTGATGCTATGGCATGTCAACTTTTTTCGTATTCTTCCTCTATTCGTGCTGCTCATAATATTGGGTGATATCTCCTTTTCATCTACTCCACACTTCACTGACTTCTTCTTAAACTCTACAGTTTTCCCTATTACGATGATGATGACGAGGTAATGTGTGCAGTTGTAATATAATCATAATCCTTTGTAAATGAAACTATCATTGTTGTAGGCAGATTATTATCCACTTATTTTACATTTTCAAATGCTACCGTACCGTGTATTCCCATCTTTTGCCATTATTTATTTTAAATCTATGTATATATTTTGCACAAATGATGTGACAACATATTTCATACAAATCTCTTTATATCCTTTATTCCTTATTTTTATGTTTGACTGCACGACTAAAATTTACAATTGTTATAGTATATAGGCATGTAATGTGTAGGTACGTATTTATTGACAACGTGACTGAAAAAGCTTTGAATTGCGTCATCCCTGAGTTTAAACTTTTTGTTAGATTTTAACAGGACGATATTTTTGCATGATTTCTATTAATCTTACGCTTAAAAAATGTTTTCAATTTCATTCGCTTTTTGGGTAGTACTTAAATGGGAAAATTTACTGCTTATTAAATATAGGCATTTGTCTATAAAATGTGCTACTGTCGGTATTTACAAGACCACGAAAATATTCAATTTTGCGTGTACATAATACATGTATACTTTTGGGGTACTTCTGTTAAGGTGGAATATGAAGGCCAAAGCTGAAGCGGTCTTAGGACAACGTCATCACGATGATGACGCGAGAAATGAAGAGGAAGAGATTATGGTGGATGGCGGTGGTGTGTTAGGTTTTATAAATCCAGCCATGGATCCATTAGGAGAGGAAGATGATCAATTGTCTAGTCATCATCGTCAACATCACCCTCTTCAGCAGCTACAACCGCACCACTCACCACTACAACAACCGCCACCACAACAACAGCAGCAATCTTTCGTGGATCCGGGGGGACCCCGTTCTCCGCAGTCTCCAGTTTCCCCATCTGAGTCAGATATATATGGTGGTTCAATCACATCCGGTGTTCTTGTTTAACTTTGTTAAAGTATTTACTATGAATTTTTTTTACGTTTTATACTCTTTTCTATTATAAAACTTGTAAACATGAATCATTATCCGGTACAAAAGGAATTTTCATGATCTCCTCAACAAGAAAAAAAACATGATGAATGGTTTTAAAAAGACATAAGCTCCACAACTCTTGGCCGGTTTGCTATACTCGATGTTTTACGTATAAATAAATTACACATCTCTGGGGCATCCATCCGTGAAAATTTGTGTCTGAGAGTGTTTTAATTTGTTGTAACGTTTTTAGCACTCAACACTAAAACGCGCTGATTCGCTGTGTATAATACTTTTGAACGAAAGACAAGTAAGTATTCCCATTATCCCATTCTAACTTTCAAATTAGCACAACATAATTTTCATTTGTGCATTATACATTTTAAGACGTGTGCATTATACGTGGCTTTTAGTTTTTCTATGATTACTGCTCTTGAATAACGTATGGCATTGTAACAGGAGTGTGTACTCGAAGATATCACAAAACAGAAACAAATTTCTGTACACCCACTTCTCGTCCTAGGTCATAGCGCGTAAATATTGCTAATGCCACACACGCATACAACTGTGTTTATTCCTAAGAAAATACATTTTTACAAAAGTGGCAGACAGACAGTACACCAGATTTTAATTTTTTGTATCTGGTATCCCAAAATTTTACAAGCTACCGTAATTAATATTTTTCAAGCCATTTTAGGAGAATGTATTTTCCTTTAAAATGTTCATGACATGTTTTTATGTTGCAGCTTTTTGCAAAATGCATCTTTTCAGTAAAATCTCCGACATTATCTACACATGTAAGCATACAATGTGTCATTTGATACGTCTGTATTTTATATTGCCTTTTACATAAAGTGCGCATAAATAACGTAGGTAAGCTACCTAAGTAATGACTGTAGGCATTCTTTTTGTCTACCAAACAATAAAGTCCAAAGTCTCTCGAAATGCTAAAGTTTTTCTTGCATACTTGTTCCTCTTAATAATTACCACTTTGCTTCCTATTCCAATTTGTTTGAATGCGGCTAACAATACGTAAAAAGGGCTAAAAATAATACCTAACTCTCTATTTAGGTGTTTGCACCTGAGAAATGATTGACACTTTGTTTTGTTTCAACTTGCTTTTTTGAATCAACGCAAGTTATCAACAGACAGAGAGGCACTGAAAGACGCACATTTTATTGTCTCGTAATTGTCTGCCATTTTTTTGCTGCTTGTGCGGCTTACGTGTCTCTCTCTAGTGAGAGAGCAAAAAGCGCAGTATGATGTAATTTGTTAAAACAAAGCTAAACGTTTTAAAACCAAACTTGTATTTGTATCGTGTACAGCGTACCTATGTCAATTTTATTCAACGTTTAGACGCCATTTTAAGTAGGAATTTAAACTTCCGTATTTTTTCTTGTATTGACAGGAAAGAGTATTAGGATTCAATCTGTACGGCAATTATAGAACGTTGAATTATTAAATACGTACTTGTTTAAAAAAACATAATTAACTCTCCTTCTCATCGTGTACCATTCCGACATTTTTGAGGAAACAGTTTTGGAGAGAAAGAGATAATGCATTTTATTTTATGACGTTTTAACTAGTGACTTATTGTAGTTTCAGTCTAATTAAGACAAAACGAGAAGATGTTGACTGCTGTATAGTACATAGGATATATTTAGGCTGTTATTGTTAACACTGTGTTTTGGCATGTTTTATTGTTATTACTGCAAAATGAATGAGGAATCATTTATAGTCAGCAAGTTAGCATGTACCTACCTGTTAGTAATGTATTGTACTTCTGAGGAAGCAGAGGATTCATTTCGTTTTTACACAACAACGGCAAACGAGAATAAAATACAAATTCCTAATATGACACATTCCTGTTTGAATTTTACGTTTTGCGATAGACACACACATACACACGAACTAATAACGATAGAAAGTTCTATGTGGTTTTTTCTAGTTAATCTCTAAATAAGTAGCTGTTATTCTAAGGTTGTACATTTTTATGATAAATTGTGTACATTTAGTTACGATTCACACTTGTCTACAAAATGTAGCGTCGCCAGTAAACATAGTAAAAAATACGCTCGACTAATTTTAAGCCTATAAGGTATTTTTATGAAAAAATATATTATATATGGTACTATAAGAAACCCCCATGTTTGTACAGAGGATTCATTACTACTATTAGTTTTTACTTAATATTAAATTAGTCCAAGATCGAGTAGGAGTAAAATCTGTGTGTAATGTTATACAAGCTAACCATGATCCACAAACAAAGTCTATGTACTGAAAACAAAGAAGTTGAAATAAAACTATCAAAAGAATTGATTTTAAAGAATGCAATAAAAAAATTTGAGATTTTCTTTGTTATCACAGTCATCATAATGCATTTCTTCTTGGCGAGGAAAAAGAAAGGAAACGTGAAAGGTCAATACCTGGAGGCGTCGCTGTGATTTTTGTTCATGTACTTCTTGTGGAGCACCTCTTCATCAGTGTATCATACTTTATCTTGTTAAATAGGGAACTTTAACCATTTAGGCATTAACCTACCTCACTCACATGCATCTGTCCGATCTCATTTCTTATAATTTCTCTATCTTTTTTGTATGCGCCGTTGCTGATAAAATTCCTAATCATCAAAGTCTTCATTTTCTGTGCTCACTGTACTTAACTCTGGTACTTTCCTCCAAACCCCCCAAAAAACTACAATTTATGGTTATTACAACCTGGCATAAAAGTTATTATGTTATCCTATCATATCTCTCTAACTAATCCGCTAGTCTAAGAAGCGATGAATTTTGCCGCAGAAAAAAAAGAAAAAAAATCTTAATTGTATCTTTTTTGTTGCATTTCGTTATTATTGTTGAACGTACTCATAAAGAGGATTATTGCAGCAGAAAACGAACGCATGCACAAGTCTTTCCAACCATCACTTATAAAAAAGAAAAGTAAATTATGTCAGGCAAGTTGCAAAATTCCCTGTTGCACGTAATAATCATATATTCACGGCATCGCACCTGTGCTGCTGTATGTATGCATATGGCGGTGCAGTGGTGTGATGTTTATTGTAGTTGTAGTATGTACGCATTCAAGTGGTTTGGTTTAAGCGGATATTGTTGTAGATGTGTATAATATATTATAAAGAAAGAATCTTCTGTGATGTGATGACGATCTCGTAAAACTTTTTGTTCGTGTCAAGATGCATGCATAATAATAATAATGATGAGGCTGTGTTACTACAATTTACTACTACTACAACTGCTGTCTTGAGTTTTTTTTCTTCAGAACTTCACGATTTGACAAAGGCGTAGTGTTTGCAGTTTGAGCTGAGAAAAAAATGACGCCAAATACATACCATCAACCTAACAAATACAAAGACTACTGTCACAGACGCGCTTAAAACTTAGACAAATGTAACGCTGGATAGTAGGTAAGTTAAGGTAAAAATAAAAATAAAAAGTATATTATTATATTATCATACTGGTTATACATGCGTACGCGCAGCAGTGTACGTAATAGCAGATTGGTTGACAGTTTTTATGCGTTTCTGGCCAATTTGTGCTTATGTAGTAGTAGTAGCTAGGTACCTAACGCAGTCCTTTGCTTATGAGAAAAATAGTCGAATTTCAGGAGTTTCCAGTGTTAACGCTCTGTCAAGTCTTTAAAATAATAATGGGGATGATCACGGCAATTTTGCAGGACTTAGAGGAAGTGGTGGCAGTTACATTTCATTCTTACGTATTTGTTGCCGATTCCCCATTATTATTGTTATTATTGTTACTGTTAAAAGAAGGAATTTATTCACCCTTGAAAATGAGCGTGCGATTATTGTACGATTTCTTACACAATGCATATTGAAAAACTTGTAGATTTAAAAAATATATCGTCTTATTATCGTACTATATTATGACGTTTATGTTGTGTGTATTGGGTTATAGACTGTTTGTCACCAGTCGTCAAAATCGCATATCTCACACCTTTTGTAAAATAGCATTTCAATATACAAGTTTCATGCAAAAAACGCTTTAGTATTTAAATCTTAGTTTAATTTTAAGCTAAGATCACGATTTGTATTTCAGGGGAGTTTAAAATGACGTGTCTTCCTGGTTGGCTTTACATGCAAAATACTATGAGTGCTATGGTAACATGGACAAAGGCGACAGCTGCCTTTTCTACCTACCCCTATTGCGCCAGAAAAGATTACAGCTATTAATTTGTTTCGCTGGAGTTTTTGATGATGAGGAGAATAATGATTTACTCGTCTGCATTATGAATGATTATGATATAGGCATTAGTGTACTAAATGATGATGATTATGACAATGTTGTGTACAAGGAAATTGTTAGCTGTAACCACATCATGAGTTGAGCACAAAGAAAGTGAAAATAAAAGGCAATTATACCTCTCCTCTGCTCACGTGGGTGGACAATAGATGACAATGACGCATCATCGTACGTTTTAGCGATTTTAATAATCAATGCACGAAATTTATTCAGAAGATTGATTGAGTAATACCAGGAACACTGTTTTCTCCAGATGACGTGTGAACGTGAGAGTTTATGAATGGTCATCATGATAGACTGTTCCAATTACTGCGCAACTAGATGAAAATACATTTTGACTTCCTGAATCAGCGCAATCAGAAACAATGAAACTGCAAATGGAGGTATATGAATTCAAGAACATGTCGTGATTAGCATCAAAGGGAATCGAATGAAACACTAAAAAGTATCAACTTGTTTTCTTATGAGAGTTAGTTACTGTATTTACAAACAAGTAAGACCATATTCACTGTTTGATGTGCCTCTGTTTGTTTATGATCACGATTCACACACTAATTAGAATTTTTAAAATTATGAGTTTTGATTTTGCAGCAATAAAAGGATAACCGTGAATGATAGTCAATAACATTCCAACGTTAAATTCAATTGGGATGACAAAAATACAGTGCCTCTAACAGGTTTAAATAGGAAATTTTAATATTAGTGTAGGGTTCAGGCACGCAGATACCTCTTTGTTACTGGCATAAGTATGCAAAGTTTGGCCCACGTCACATCCAAATCATCGGTTATACCTAAGTTTCAGAGATGTCAAAGTTATCACAGTCGTCATCACTGGCAAAACAATACGAAAACATTTTTAAGACCGCAGTTCAAATTTACAAAAAAGATTCTACTATAAACCGATTGTTACAATACAATACAAGTATTGTGCTGGTCATGGTTCCCACACGTGACTGTTACTATCAAAATAGCATACTGAAACACCAGTGCGCTTTGGTACCGCCTGACAGCAATTTAAGCTGAAATCACTCATGAAGAATAAAACGATATAATCAAGGAAAACCCCGTGAAAAATTTCTCACATGCATACGGATTGACGGCACATGTTGTCACTTACCAGCTCACGACACCATGACAGATTGCTGTTTAATGTACTTATTTTTCCCGTAGGTCTGTCCTATAAGGAAAACAGATATTTTTCCACGAAAGTTAGACAATAAATAATTTTCTATTTCAATTTTCACTACGCCATCACATGGGTATATACTAATTTAAAATGGACGACATGGAACACGCTAGATTCTAGAGTGTACATGTATCATTTTTACACTAGGCGTGAAACATTAAATCACATTCATCGCAATTTACATTACATTGAATTCGGTATATAGGTATATCCATCACCACCACTAATTCGTTGTCCCATGATTGTTAAATTGAATCCGTGCTAGAGTCGATAATAGTTAGGTGGAAAAAAGGAAGGTGATTTTTTGCCGATTTGACGTAAATGACAAAAATCATGCGGATCATTACTATTCAGGGGAATGGTCACTGCAATTTGCTTTGCAGTATTTCAACTTGGATTCTTATTATTGCTACCAACCACACAATTATCAGACGCCACGACGTTTTGTCTTCTTAATCTGACTGTAGAAAATGTAAAAAACCAACACATCCACACTTGAGGGACATACCAGTTATCGTGAAGACTTGAAGGATGTTCTATGGAATATGAATGAACTCACAATGTATGAAAATTTGTACGGTTATCAAATGAACGATGTCTACCCAAGTATGTATATGCGTCTGTTTCTAGAGAGTTCCAACTTGTGCCCATGTTTCAACAGGGATAAGAATAAAAAATGAGACCTGTCTTACTTACTAACCAAAAGTCGTAAATTGTTAGAGGAATGGAAATTCCTTAGAAAATTGATGTACAAATTGTTGTTACACCTATCGCGTTTCATCATCAAATTTCATAATTTACGTCAGTATTCAAATTCAAATGGTTTTCCCCGGCATCAAGTATCAAATACTCATGGCTGTGACACAGTAGTAGAATTGGCTTGAGCTAGTGAAACAATTTGACTCCAATTTTTTATATATTTTTTGAACTTTGAAAAGTACAAAGTTTCGAGATTTTGTCACGTAAAGTTGCATTGCCTTGTGGTTTTAAATAAGGAAATTGTGAAAAAGCACGAGTTGGAGATATCCATAAAATTGATGACAGTAATTTTCTTTGATATAGATGTATAGTAATTTATCTTAAGCATCCATTAGCCCTTCTCTGATCATTTATTGTACTTTTTATTTAAAAATAATAATCTACCGTAAATCACGGACGTCTACACGTGCAACTAGGTAGGTATTCATTATTGTTCCTTTTTTGTCATGTTGCTGTATTTTTTGCCCCACCCAGCTATTCTCTGGTCTGGTCGTATATAATTTTGTTTGTGTGTCGTCCTTTACGGCCGTCACAATATATATGTTTTTTTAATCGTTGCTTTATAAATTAAGGGTCACCTGAAATCCCTGTAACCAGCCTGAATCGATATCAAAAATAAACAAACGATTGAGAAACAGTTTAGAAGGATCTTGACTATCGATTTAGAATTTGTTATACA
>JAHZNE010001205.1:0-39806 GCA_027744055.1 Callyntrura sp. NNG-2020 | reverse complement strand
AATTTCAGGGAAATACTTGTAAGAATTTTTACATACCCATATTGATTGTCTAAATGTTAATACACGGTCCGCCGTTTTATCAACAAAAATGTTTATATTCATCATTTTTATCTGAGGCACCGGTATATGAAATTCCTCATTTTTTGTAAATTCCTCATATTTGGTAAAATTTTGAATTTGCTAAAGGGGAGGGGGTGGTAGTGTTCTTTCCTTCTTCGCAGAAGTGCTACTGCCCATCCATGATATGACGTGCATTACTATCGCGCTGCTGATAGGAGCCTGCTACTCACACACTCCTCGCGTCATTCTCCTCATGAATCATTATAATTTGGCTAGGTGCTACACAATCCATAAAAATGGGTAAGAGAAGCATGTGAATTTCAGTTTGTATTTTAGTATCCGTGTAGGAGTAGGAGGTAGGCTGGCAGCAACAACAGCAGCAGCAGAGCAGACTCTTGATCGTTGTCGTCATCATTAAAGAACATGCACATTATTACTTATGAGAGCATCAACAAGTACTATTTTTGGCGTGATTATGATTACTACTCGCCAGCTAAAAGACAAGAGCAAAGATTGCTTGCTCCCCATAAAAAATTGTAACAACTCATTTGACTCTCAAAATATGATGAGAGATGATAACCATCAACGCAGACAGACAGAGAGAGAGAGAGAGAGAGATAACAAGCTGTAAACATGCAGCAGGCATGCACCAAAGGTGCAAAATCATAACCTATCATTTTCATCAGGAAAAATTATAGGAACACCAACTGAATGCCTCAAATCTTGTCATTTACACCAACTCTGGCTCTATTTTTTGAAGGAGTCAAGTGCTACAAGTTGACAGGAAACAAGAGCATCCCCATTTCACTCTCTCTCTCTCTCTCTCTCTCTCTCTCTCCAAACGAGTAAATACAAACACGCAACAGTATTAAAGATTGTTATCTAAAATTAGCCCTAGTAGTGCGAAGGTGCAAAAGATAGGATGGTCTAGATGAAAGCCCCGTTACATTGTTGCCGCGTCCACACATGCCTTCGCGGCATCTCCTCTCCTCTACAGCTATTCTACAAGAGGCATTTCTCTCCTCCGCCATCTATCAGTGACGCTTGATTGATTTTCCCTGTAATACCATTATTCTTGAAGACTTCTTACATTGAAAATCCCTTTTCCCCACCACAACTTCACAGTCGTCATTATTTCACCCAGCATTGTCGTTTTGTCGATTACCCCAAAAAATGGCACTTAATATACTTTACCTAGATCTCTCTTTCTAAAGTGGACTATGTTGTGGTGTATTACTCTTTTCTTGTTCGTGTTTACCTTTGGTACACCAAAATAATACGGGAATGAATTACATTTTCATTCTTTGGCAAAAGATACAGTTGACAGGGTACGCATAAAAGCATTATTGCCCCTTTTAGTCTGGTCGTCTCTCTTTCTCTCTCTCTCTCTCGTGCATATATCATTGTTGTCGTATTGTTTGCTGCTACCTCATTGTTATCCTGTCGTGTATTGTTGTTATTATTACCATTATTGTATTCTTATTACTATTATTATTACGCTTTCCGTTTCCTATTCATTATTATTATCATTACACTCGTAACAGCAGCATAACTCGGAGGAAGAGCCTTTTATTTCCCGACACGACAGAAAGTCAAACTCTTTGACTTTTCTTCCCTGAAATTGAGTCCTGATCCTGGTGTTCCGTTTTTCTTGGGGGTGCCGACATTTTGGGCACGATATTTTTGGAGCTGCCATATAAAATGACTCCCTATCGCACACCAGAAGGTGAACAATGGTGAAATTGACAAGAGGAAAAGAGAGCATCATCGTCAGGGAGCCTTGTGTGTTCTCTCTTCTATTAACCAGATTACATGCCCAAGTTATCGTGATGCCCTTTATTTTCTTCCCTGCATTGTTATTCCTCTCTCTCTCTCTCTCTCTTTCTCTCTTCATATGCCTGTATGCATACTAATGGTGCGTACGTGTTTGTGTGTGTGAACTGTGTGCGTACACAATGCGTAGGCAGCCGAAAAGTCCCTAATCGTTGCAAAGTTATTGGGAAAGGAAGTCAAAAGTCTCGTAAAAATCCACATAGACGGACATGCACACACTCACACACGGTCCTTCCTTCATCCCAACAAAAGGGAAGAGAAGACGCACAAGGCAAAATCTCATTTACTCAAAGGAGATGCTCAATTGTAGTCAATACTAAAAAATGTGGGGAACCTGACTATTGTCAAATTAGAGATCATGTCAGACCAGAAGCAAGAGGATGAGGATGAGCAGCAGACGGGCAAACTCAAACAGCAACAAGTGGGTATTCTGCTCCCTTTATGGGGATTCTTCTGTCTGATATGCAGTCTATTCCACACACAGGCACAAGGATGACCACGATGATGATGATGCCCATAAAAAAGTTTTATTTTTTTTCTGCCGCTGCTGCTGTTCCTACATTTTGGCTGGTTACCTAAAACTTGAACCATGTCAACAAAAAGGCGATGGTCTTTTCTTTCCGTCTTGCTGCCGCAGAAGTGTGCCAGCGTTTGTGTATACATGTTCGAACGTTCACACTTGCGACTGACCGTCTGTCTTGTGGTGTAGCCTCCTGTAATAATAATATTACAGTCCATGTAACAGCGACGGAAAAAAATAATAACAAGCGAAATAATGTTTTTCTGGTATAAGATGATAGTATGTATTTTATACGGTATATCCGTGTCGGGGTGGATTTAGTTTCATTATTGAAACTCGATTATTATTGCTATTGCTATTATATGGCTATCGTAAAAGTTAACAGGGTTCTATCGCTTCACTTCTCTCGCTCTCTCAGCCCCATGTGTCGTTTTTGTCAGTGTGTCCAACAGCCAAGCAAGGAAGTCGTGGCAAGAGAACTCTACAGAGAGTCATGTTTAAAAAAAATCATTTATTTAAGAATCTAACGGATTTCTAGTGGGACACACAAACAAAAATACGAGGAGGAGGCTATTTATTGACCATTTTCTCTTTGCTGGCTGACTTTAAGTACACGACAGGCAGGAGGAAAGTCAAGTAGAGAGATAATGACGACGATGACGACGTCGATGACGATGCCATGGTAGTGATCAAATGCCAAAAAATTCCAACATCATCAGTAGAAGCACTTGTTGCGCGCAGTTACATCCGTGCATTATTTCTGTTTATGGTAGAGTCGAGCCTTTGTTGAGCCTGCTGTGTCCTGGCATGGTGTAAGCAGCCCTGCTACAGCCAGCTGGCTGAACCCCATCATCATCGACATCGTCGTCGTCGTCAAGGGCTGAGGAAACAAGGAAAATGGTGCTAAAAACGCTACATTTTCTTCCCAGTGCCCAGTTATACTCCCATTGTTGATATCTGAGGGGTATACACACGTTTCAGTTTCAATATATATGCACTCTTTGACTGACAAAGGATCATCATCATCGCCGTGGTCGTCGTCTTCGTCGTCCTCCGATGAAGAAGGATGACATCGACATTGCGCGCACAGACATACCACAACGAGATGCACACACAATATTTAAGTGTGCTTGCCTCGCTTTATTTTGTCAAAGTGGCTGGTTGCCAGAAAACCTCTTTCGAAAATTGGATTGACTTTGCACATAATATTCTTTATTACCTTTTCAGCTTGTTATATGCACGCTTTTTTCTCACAATCCTTCTTTGCTCAGCCATACTACCCAATCCGACTGTCGTGTCTCTGCACTCGGCTGTTGCTGTGGTCATCAGTCAAAGACCTGCTGGCTCCTTGCTTGCTGGCAAAAAAAGGCTCTTCTTATTGCAACCTCTCCTCCACTTCTACTCACACACACACACACACACAGACACAACAATGACAACAATAACAATCACAGAGAGCACAGCAATAATCATAATACTCTCCGACTATTTATTATTGTTGCCAATGACTGTACATGTTCAGTGTACAAATATGTGCAGTCAGAGAACTCTTTTTTTTCTTCAGTTCTCTAATGAGCAACAGCAGCAGCAATGGTGGTGGTAGTGACTCAAAAAGAGAATCGTTATCGCGCTCCCTGTTATATATTACATGATCTACATAACAATAATTGATAACGATGACCAAAAAATGGGAGAGAGAATAACATCTCTCTCTCTCTCCCTCTCTGCATCTCAAACGGTGTCTCTGTTGGTAAGGCTGCGCAATAATGCCTTAGTATTATTAGCATTATCACAATCATTGTCAACCTTTATAGCAAACTGTGTGTGATTTTAGCGAGAGCGCGTCGCAAAAATACTCAACAAAGTAGCCCCAGTGTCAAAAGAAATTAGCTTACTTACTCATTCATTCTTGTCATTTTTTTCTGGTTACAACACACAAAATGTTTTTTTTTTCTCGCTAAAAATATGCAAATTAAGTTTTGAAACTTGATACCACCTTCTTTTTACGCTGCATAAGAGACAGAGACTGATAAGGTTCCATTATCGCCTTAATAATCGTAATGATATATGGCACAATACATTATTATTATTATTATTCTATTATTCTTGGGGAGTTTTTAAAGAATGACGGCGACACCAGAGAAGATAGCAATTTTCGTGTAAAACGTAAAAAATGAAATAATTGAAAAATGTGCACACATAAAGAGAGAGAGAGAGAGATGGTGTGATGGTGATGCTCAGAAAAAGAGGCAGCGAAGTAGAGAAGAACTATAAAAAGTATTTTATAATGGTTTCTCCCTTTCTCAAGGATGATAAGCGTTGGCAAAGATGATATGCGCACAGATTATAAAATTGTCTGGGCTTTTATGACCGAGAGACGAATAAAGAAGCCTTTCGAAATAAATATAAGATGTGTTTGTATGAGTAAAGCCAGGGCGAGAGAGAGAGAGAGATGACGACGAGATGATGTGTTGTTAACGCCATCAAAAAAGCGAAGATGATTTGACAGTGATAGCCAATATACGAGCATTTTACGTTTTTGCAATGATTGGTGGTCCTGTTGTAAAGCAGGCAGAGTGCGAGGGAAAAGATTAGAGGATGATGGAAAGAAAACGAAGGAGACGAAGAAAAAACACAAATTTCAAATTGGTTTTTTCTTGGGTGATGGTCTTCAAAAAAAACTAAAACGATCGCCAGCGCTATAATCAAGGGAGCGAGAGAGAGAGAGAGAGGGAAAAATGTAAAAAGCATTCCTCTCTCTCTCGTAGTCGTCACACACATTGGTTTGCTTGCTCAATTCTAAATTCAATGCCGAGAAAGATGATGATGATGGGCAGTAATAAAAACCTGTGCGTATCTCTCTCTCTCTCCCTCCCTTTGTGTTGTACTGCTTGGTTGGATATAGGTAATGGGTAATAATATTACAGTTTCTGAAGGAGGATTATAATCCCTTGTGAAACTCATAAAAGGTGAAGAGACCAGGCGAAAAAAATTGATTTTAATGGGGAGCTTGTATAAAATGGTGAATTAAAGGCTAATAAAAATTGTCTACCATTTTATATTGTCTTTTTCAATCCATCATCCATCCTCATCATCATCATCGTCGTCGTCGTCGTCCTAAGCATCTAACCAAAAACTAACTAAATAAACTATGTATCACTTTTCAGAGAGTGTGTGTTGTGTGGGGATGATCATTATGATGAAGGCAGTTTACTGTGAACGTCACGTACGTACTCCCAAATAAAAAGAAAAATTGACGAAACGAAAAAAAATTGATCCTTTATTGTTCTTCTTGTGTTGCTGCAGAGAGAGAGGGAGAGAGAGAGAGAAGTGATGTGCTGCAATGTTTGATCTCTGTGAGTTTTTTTCCCTTTTTTTATGTTTGTTGTTTGGGAGCACTTTGCACAGCAAAAATCCCACTAACGACCAGAGAGAGAGAGAGAGAGAGATAGAGAGAGAGAAGAAGAATAATGATGATGATGATATTGGCGATAATACAAATGATAGGAGGACTACTGTCACAACTACTGTTACTGTTTTAATGATGATCGCAGTAGTTGCTGTTGCTGCTGCTGTGGTAGCCTGTTAGCGTTGTAGTAAGTGAGTCTATATCAAAAGAAGACTATTTCGCGCAGGGAGAGCGAGAGAGAGGTAATATGCTAATGTGATATGGTAATAAAGTAAGTAAAGTATTGAATTTGGATGGGATTGAATGAATCTCAAATGAAATGAAACGAAATCCATCACACAGAACTAACATCAGCAGCAGCAGTCGTGTAGATTATAACAACGAAGAAAAACGAGCAGCAGCATCATCATCGATTGATCGGTACAACGACAACAACACGCCTATACTGCCTACCTACCCAGCTAAACTATCTATCCGATGATGATGATGCTGTGTTGATGATGATATTATTATGGTAGGTGAAGTGAGGTGAACCTCAATCAAATCAAATCCGTATCAAAATTCAGAGAGAGAGGGAGAGAGAGAGATGGAAATGAGGACTAACCAAAATAAAAATGCATTTACACACCTATACGTACTGAGGAGTCTCTCTCTCTCTGTAAAATACAAAATGTACAAATGTACTAATATTTATGCTTGCTTACTACTAGCTGCTGTGTGTTGATGAGCACCCCAGCAGCCCTGTGTCTGCCTACCTGCGCATTTCATTTGCAAAAATTTTAAATTACATTTTTAGAGAAGTCAGTCTGTCGTTGTCGACAATAGCGCCGTCGTCGTAGTCACCACCGCCAACCACACCAAGACCAAACACCACATCACCACGAGAGAGAGAGAATAAAAAAGTTTATTTGCTTGTTACACTTTTGTCTCTCTCCTCTTCTCTTTGAAACAAACATTAGGTAGGTACGTATTTCAGTACTTAACTAAATAGTCTTACATACACACTCACAATACTCACATATGTCAGTATTCATTACATACATATAGCTTACCTAATAATAATAATAATAATAATAATAATTACCTACTACTCCCCTTTATTCCATTACATTACTCCGTTGCTAAGAGAGATAAAAAATGGTACAATGTACAAACATTTCTTTGCTAACAATCTATCTTCTTCTTTTTTCGTTTGCAGCTTTTTAGCCAGATCCATTTCATTTTGCTCATTTGACCATGAAAAGCCTTTTTGCTTTGCAGGACGACGAGGATGAGAGAGGATGATGATAATGACGACGACGACGACGACAACAACGCAACAACGATGATGATAATGCCCATTAAAATGAAAATAATATGGATGTACAAAGTATGCACGTACAAGCTTACACATTTTTTAAAAGCGGTTATGTCTGTGGCTACATTTTTTTACACGTGAGTTTATAACGATTCCACATTTTTCGATTAATATTATTACAACTATATGACCCTTGCTACACGTAACCGTGCAGACGGCAAGGTATAGCGACTGAAATTGTAAAAATTGAAAAAAATTCTCCATGAGCGAGATTGGTCGAATACAAATTCTCTCTTGTCCCTGGCAAAGCGGACGTCGTTGTCGTCGTCGTCGTCGTCGGCAGTGACCGTGTAAAAAACAGACAGCTCGATTACATTGTCAAGGGAGAAAAACCTAACGAATTTTGGTGTTTCTTGCAGAGCGGTGCGCTATCTCAATTCTGGTGATACGACGTGCTAATAAGAAAGAAAAATATGAATAAAAAGACAAAGTGTTAATGGCAGTTTTCCGCCGAAACTTTTTTTTTCGTCGTTTGTCGTTTTCTCTAAAAAGCCATTTATCTACGCAGGGCTGCTCCTGTTGACGATGATGATGAGTGTTGACTAGAAAAGACTCTCTCTGTCGGTCACTAAATATTCTCTGTGGCCATTAATTCCCAACAATTGTGCGCTGTGAAATGAGCAAGCCGATGAGGATGATGATAATGATGATTTCAGCCCGACCAGTACTATATACCACCCCAGCTAGTTAAAAGGGAAGAGGCGACAAACGACAACAATCGACGGCAAGTCTCGCACAACAGCAAAAGCAAGAGAGAGAGAGAGAGAGAGACAGAAGTTTTAATATTTTCACAGAAAAATTCAAATGTGTGTGCACCTAAACAACAGTCCATTTTATATTTTCTTCTCTCTTCTTCTTTTCTGTTCGCTTGTTAGTGAATATAACGCCATATATTATGAAAGGTGTAATAAATTGGTAGGCAGTAGTCGTAGTAGTAGTAGTAATACACCGCCGTTTCTAGACAAACGCTACCAAAAGCGTAATATTTTTTTCCTACTACACATTCTCCAACAACTATAGCCACAAGAGTAGGACTTTATTTTCAAAAAAGACGCTCAAAAAAATATGTATCTTTTTCGTCGATTATTGTCTGCTCGTTGTTCTTCTGTGTGTGTTGTTAGTGTGCTTGGTATTTTTTTTGCTCTCTGCATGACAGACTGACAAGTTTTATATGTATAATTTATGCAGGAAAGTGATTTTCTCAGAATCACACTGATTTGCATATTTATTGCATTAAGGTTAACCAAGCTGTTTGCTCTCTTCAACAAACACACACACAAACACATAAGCATGTACACATTAACTCACTACGCGCAAAGTCAGAGAGCATTTACGAAGGTTTTACATCTAAACAGCCCATCTCTCTCTCTCTCTCTCTCAAAAAGAATAATACTGCCATGAAGCCATTTTAAATAAATATATTGGACAACATCAACATGGCGGCGCGCAGGAAAAAAAGGTCGATTGCCATCATCATCCTCGTAAGGATGATAATGACGAGAAGGATGATGATGATGATGATGAGGGTGATTGTGTGGACTTTTTTTAAATGCTTTATTGTTACAACCACCATCTCTCTCTCTGCCTGTCTACAACAACGTGGGGCTACCAGTACTGGACCAAAAAGTCATTTTATTTTGGAACTTTTTTTCCCATTCCTCTTCACCGTCGTCAGCGTCGATGATGATGCTGATAATCTAGCTGCTGTGCGTTTCGTTCGTTTTGCTGTTGATTATCGTGATCGTTTATCGTCTTATTGTCGTCGTGGTCTGGCCTGGCCACAACTAGTAGTGAACGGTCTCATCATCATCCTCATGAATACTCTCGGCTACTGATGGAGGATTGATGGAAAAAATTAAAATGATCATGTTCATCAAAAATCAGCAGCAACCATCGCACTTACGACCACCATCCCCATTTAATCCCTCTGTAAAAACTATTTTTTGCCGTGTGTGATTATTATTATAAAGTAATAAGATAATCCATCTAGAACTATTGGAAATTTTTTGAGTTGCAAATAAAATATTAGTAAATTAGCATGTGCAGCAGGAAATATGGTACACAGACACACACAGAGGGACGTCAACATTCAGGTAGCAAGTAGCATCCAAAAGGTGAGTCCATATATTTTCCAACCGTTTAGTAGACCGTGTATATGTACATACATATTTATTTCCCTGTAAAAAAGCAGCGTATGCCTTGTCTGGTCATTTTTATTTATTTTTTACTTTTCCATTATCTTTGCGCAAAATGAGTTGTGTGCTTGTTGTGGTGTTTCAAAGAAAAACATTTATCCAAAAAAAAGTGAGTCAGTCGTTAAATGTTAAAGAGCTTATTAAAATGTGCCATATTATGTACCTATATATCACCAGGGCAGAACATGATGATGATGATGATGACGACGACGACGACGGCATGTATCGACGAGAGAGAAAGAGAGAGTGTGTATATCTGCTTTTTTCTATAAATTATATAATCATAACAATAATAATAATAACAGCAGGTAAAGTAACAACAATGTTCTTACGTATTCATACCTATTCATAGACACACAAGCATAAATACATATATATTCCTGATAACTTGCTGGACTAACAAGAGAGAGAGAGAGGGAGAAAAAAATCTTAGAAAGAGAGTCGAGGTAGATGGCAATAAATAAAACTTGGTAATAAAATTCCTTTTTGTAATGCAGCCCAGCTTTTTTTTTACTAGACACCACTATTTCCAGAGAGCGTCATCTCTCACCACCACCATACCACCACCGTCATCAACAACAACACAGGCACTCATCTTGCCACTTTATCGATTCTATTATATTTTTTTCTCTGTTACGCAATTTATTGTGCTTTGTAATAATAGTAGCAGTATTAGTAGTAGTGCTCGTAAAAAAGGCTTTTTTACGGGAAAATGAGAGTGAGAGAGAGGGAGATTAATAAATGAGGAGGGTATAAGAATGAGTAATGGAATAGCTCCGCATTTTTGCCTTGTTTTCCTTTTTTCTGCGAAATATCGCAGGCAAGAGCAATGTAAGCGATCATGTTTACTGATAATGCTAATCTTACTGTGGGGAAACTTGCTACAAACACAAGTACGTACGAAATGGTTACAACAAAGTAACATGAAACTGGTGCTGGCTTTAGGAAAGCTACCTGTGTACAGCACCCGTAAACGAACAATGTATGCTAAAAAGGATAGACCTCTGGTGTACATCTAACAACACGGCGGTTTTGATTTTAAAATGCAAAAATAGCTTTAGAGTGTCATTAAAAATGGCCATTCCAGTGCACAACAGCGGAGAGACGTTTGTCCGTAGTAAATCCTTTTGAGAAGAGTTATTAGGGCGCAGTTGTAGTACAGTGGTGGTGGGGGTAAATATAAGAATAGCCAGTACAAAACGGTGGAGTCACTCATGTGTACTCTGATTTTTTTCTTCTTTTTTTCACTCTTGATTATTTCATTCCTGCACATTTTTTCTTTTTTTTTCTCTCTCCTTCTCTTGGCCACAATTATATTTTTTTCAGCAAGCAGCCGTAAATATACAAGACGGTCATCATAATCCTTATTACCATTTAATTCCCTTTCGAACCCCCCACCAACCGTCCATCTCTTCTCTCTTGCCAACTATCCATCAGAAGTGTATGCTTGTCCGTCAACTGAAATAACAACACCAAAAGTCCTAGTCGTGTGATATCATAGACATACAGAACCGATGACGGCGATAATGATACAACTGCACACTACAAGTCATCCTTACTTGTTTTATTCCAGAAAAAGAAAAAAAAGAAAAAATGCCTAATAAAACAGTCAGTTTTTTTCCACATTCCTCCTGCTTGGTACAAACACACACACAGAAACATTAGCTACTTTCTTGTGATACTTTATACAAAAGCTTCTAGCAGTTGTTCATTTATACTCCATTATACCACGTAAAAGGGAGATCAACCTATCAAGATATCATTATCACCGCGCACACTACTACTACCACTACTACTACTACTACTGCAGAAAAACAGAGAAAAACGTTGCGTTGCTGACTTTTAAAACCTTCCGTGTGAACCCCCAATAAATAATACGTATGTATGTGTTTATGCTTGTGTCTGTGCACTTATTTACAACATTGTACTTTTGTGCACGCCGTGTGTACCACAACTTACGCCAAAGTTATGCCATGCCTTTACTGTGTGCGCTCTATGAACACACAATCATCATCATCATCCTTATGAAAACTGCAAAAAAAAAACGAAAAAGAATGCGGCTTTTAGCCAAGTACACACCACCGTACAAGTGGTTCACTGATAGGGGCAAAATAATAATAATAATAATAAAAATAAGTTCTAGTGTGACTCTCTGATTCTCCATTTTTCAGCGCCACGTCTCATCTTTACTGCGTGGATATTTTTCGCCCAGCAAATTATGTGGCAACAGGGAATACATATTTTCTAGAGATTCCAGCAGCAGATTATTTTTATCAAGTGGTGTGTGTATGTGTGTGTGAGTGTCTCTATTGTTGTTGTAGAAGAAGCCACTTTGAGAAAAAATGTTCCAAGCTTCTCTCGCAAACAAATAGAATAATAACAACGATAATGATGATCAGATCAAAGTATAAAGCTGTAAAAAACCTTGACTTATATAGTACATTCCTACTTTGTGTATAAATTATGCTGTATACGTTTCTTGCAATGCACTACTGCGCTCTTTGCTGCTCCTGCTGCTGCTGGTGGTGGTGGTGCGCATATCAAATTAGAATCTTTATTACCTTCTCTCTGTCTACATTTTATCATCGTTTTTTCGAGTACTCTACCTCCGTTTCGCTATTAAAGGAGTTTTGATTGGATTTGCTATCGCTGGCTATGTGACTGGTTATTGTGAGCAGAACATGGTGAGCTTGATGAGCACATTAATTTACTTGAGCGTTTTTTCATCTCTTCCCTCTATATATATACACATGTATTCTTAATTATATAGTTAATCCAACTAACTCCTAGCACAGCTATTCCTCCATTTGAGAGCACTCAGGGAAAAAGGAAATTGAAAAGACACATTTGTAATATGAGAGGTCTTGTGTGAACTGAACTTTGGCATGGAACGAGGAAAATAAATAAATTAAAAGAGATTAAAATTATTAAATTGTGATCATTCACTCAAGTGGGTATATTGTTTGTTTTTGTTCTTGTATTCACGTATTCACCATCACAGCTCCCTCTCTCTCGCTCGCGTAGTATGAGGGGGCGGAGCAGCCCCAACGTAATAAAAATTGATATTGTGCTCGGCTCTCTACCAGACACAATCTGCAAAGTCGAGTGAGCGAAATTGTAATAATATTACGTCTGCTGATTACCGGCTCCCAGTGCAGTGATGTGTGTTGCTCACTCACACACATTATTTACGCATATTTTTCCCCATTTTTCTGGTCTCTGGTCTCATCGTATTTTCAGCTCTTGCTTCATTGCACTTTTTTCTCGTTGGAATGATGATAAGCTATTTACCCTTATATGGCAGGATGATAGGATATTAAAACATATAATACGTATTTATATTATGATAGGTAAGCTATTAGCAAACTGTGTGCGTGAAATAGACAAAAAATATTACCTACAGACAGAGAGAGAGAGAGAGGGAAAGAGAAGAGCAAAAGGCTATTTACTTTATTGCTGATTACGTACACATATTAGGATTGAGAAGATTTATATGAAAGCCCTGTAATTACCACCACCACCATAACCACTTGACTTGAGTTTTGCTCTAACAAACTAAATAGCTTTTTTGGCGATAATGGAGTACATATAGAAGGGGGTAGAAGCAGCAGGAAAAAAGAAGACGACGAACCGTGTGATGGTGATGATGATGACGATGTGCGTAAACGTATCGTGTGAGTGATGTGTGATGGCTTGTCCTTCAACATCATCATCCTTATCCCCTGATACACACAGGCATTAATAGACAGCTTTGTGCTATAATCCTTTGCCTTTTTCTCGAGGAGGTCATTGCTAATAAATCAACATACCTAAATACATATGGACACATGGAAACACATATACTGCATAATTTGCAGGTACACAGGCCAATATGCCACCACAACAGAAAGAGCTAAGATTCCTTTTTGTAGCAACAGCCCCACACCATCGTCGCCGTTGTCGTCGTTTCCATCATCGTCATTCTAATCCTCCGCATCATCAAAGCCGTTATGCCGTATAAAGCTTTTATAGCAACAATTAATTAAGAGTTGGAATTGTTCACTGGGTCCATTGCCAATTGCTCTCTGCTGCACTACTACTACCGCACACCCCGCCGTCGACAGGATCGTCGTCATCATCACGAACAAAGTGTTGGGGTATCATTGATCCTTAATTAAAATCGTTTACGCAGAACGACGCTGACAACGGCAGGGGTTAATGAAAAATTACGATGAAGTTGTTGATGACGATGCGGAATCCCTGTTTGCCACAGAAACAACAACAACAGCTCAACTTTTACTACGCCGTGTTTACTTCTGTAATAGTAGCTCCGTTTTAAGCTTCAGTTACGTTTCTTGAGAAAAATAATCAGTTTTGTCTCAAGTCTCTCTCTCTCTCTCTCTCCCTCCACTCCACTATAATTACATATTTCTGGCAAAAAAAGTAACAATAATAATAATAGCGTACTCGAAATGTACACGTTTCCTTTTGCCCAGTTGCCAAGTTACTTGGCCGAGATGTGTGTATCCAAATGGTACGGCACACACAAGGCGAGAGGTATAAAGACGCATAATTTTTTTGCTTGATTTGATTATATGACACATCCGCCTTCTCATTGTTATCTCATCGTTGTCGTCGTCGTTTTTTCTCTCTGCTTGAAATGAAGTGTGTACAAAAGTATTTTACAAGCGGTCAAATAATAATAAACACATCCAACACTCCATCTATCTCTATCTCCCTCTCTCTCTACTGCAGCTGCATTATCATCATCATCATCATCATCATCGTTTTGTCCTTTAAGCTCAATTTTCTACCTGCTGCACACATAATAGAGAATCGTGTACATACATACATACCTTGCCATCAAGTAATTAGAGTGGACGCCGCTAAAGATCATTTCTGCCGTTGTTGTGTTTAACCTTCCTTTTTTATATTTAATAGTAATACTTTTTTAATGGACGTATTTATAATTATCTTCAATTTATTATCAACACATATACACACACACATACATACAGATATTATTCGTGTATGCGTGCATGTATGCATTTTGTATGTTTGTTTGTTTGACACTGGGAAAAAGAAGGAAACTAGCAGCAAATGGACGATAACGACGACGACGACGACGAGTCATACAGTCACACAAGAAAGATATATCGCGCTTCACTAATTATTTGACCTTTTCCTAAATAATAGCACATGAAAACATCACACACACATTACAGTCTTTCATGTCACTTCGTTTAATATGTTTATATTCCTCCAACAACGAGTCATTACCACCACTACAGAATACGAACGTCCATGCAAAAATGACGGCTCATCAAAATATATTGGATTTTACATTTTCTGTATGTAAATGACCATTTTCAAGGTGGCTTGCACAAAAAAATGCAAAAAAATGATGAGCAAATGGATAAAGTACATTTTAGATAGGTACGTACATATTATCTGCGAGTATGCGACCATTAGACTTGATTTTTGGGGACACACTTTTTTTTCTTCTTCGGCATCTTCACAACAATTTCAATTTATTACCATTTTCATTTCATTTTATGGCAGACATTATTTGGCATGCCCATCATTACAAGCATGCAACAATGTGTGTGTGTTTGTGAGTGTGTACCTCTTTAGGCATGCGATATGTACGTATTTATGTAAGTGTACCTGCCAATTACACGTACCATTTATTTTCCTTGTGGAACCAAGCTGAAAATTACATTCCAGTAGCTTTATTATTATGAGCGCTTTGCATCTAGTCCAAACAGTCATTTTATTCTTCATCGATAATTTATCTCTGTTGTACTAGAAAATGTAATACTACGGCTACTACACAAAGTATGCTGCGCGTTTCATTGATGCGCACACAACAGCTTATCGTTATTATTCCCTCTTTGTGCAGACACACAGGTGTATTTCGCTTTTTCTTGCAAAAGATCACAATCACAACGACGATGATCGGATCACTGTTGTGAGGAGTGAATGTGCGTCTGTGCGGTCGGACTATGCGACGACGATGAGGATAACGACGAGGCTTGAGAGAGAGAGAGAGAGAGAGAGAGCGAGATGCTCATCTCTTTGCAGAGAACAAGGTATAAAAAGACGATGATGAGGGTCAAAGGTGCCATTTAAGACACAACAAGTAATTTATGCGCCATGTAAACCTACGTAAACGTGTTTACCACTGCCGCCGCTGCACCGTCCCTATCGCTAAAGCGCTATCAGTCGTTTATAATACCATTCATACCAGAATGTGTATTATTTAAGGGTGTCTGTGCGTGTATCTCTGTATATGTGTGTGTGTTTCTGCGAAAGGACTCAAATTTTTCGTCGCAGAAGAGACAATAAAACAGAGAATGAAATGGAGCGACTGATAGGATGAAATATGAACAGGGAAGTAAGTGCGCTGCGCGCGCACCACCAGACATTCTTTACCAGAGAGGTAGATACGAACGAAGAAGAAGATGAATGATCTTAACGATGACGACAATGAAGATTATCATAAAAATGAGCTTCGTGATTGGACTTGTGGTAAGGTAATGATGATATTATCGCAGGTAGCAAAAGGTATCTATCAGCATTTAATTTTATTTCGCCACTATTTTCAGTTTTGAGCAGTCATAAATTAAATTATAAATGGGCAGGATAAAAAAAATTCCACTTGTGATCAACTCATTCACATGAGGAGAGAGAAGACGGAAAACACTGCCATTCATCATTCTGATTACGACGACTACATTATGGTATGCCATTACGACTGCCTCGACGAGATTATCAGATGCCAGACATCTTTTATATGTGCACTGATAACGCGCGGTACGAAAACGGTTTCAAGAACTCCCAAACGGACGGTCACTTCCTTTTTGTTTTTAAGGCTCTCTGGTCCTGCACACAGACACACACACACACACAGGAAGGAGCTTCTGTTTAAAGCGGTGAACGACGTGACATGCGAAGAAAAAAGGGCCACAATTTGTTGTATCAAATATCGCAGATAAAACTGTCGTTGCTCTAATTTTTATTACTGTCGTCGTCATTATTTTAAAGAAGGTTAATAATATATTATCATTAAGAATTGTATGTATGCAGAAGACAGCAATTTTGTTTGTCGCATTTACTATTATGTCACCACCGCGGTAGAGAGTCGGGCCCCAAACGGTGTGGTGGTGGTGCAGAGGGAGCGAGTAAGAGAGAGAGAGAGAGAGAGAGAGAGAGGACGTGATCAATATTCCAACGACCAAAGACACCTTGCTCCTTTTTATTATTTTTATTAATCGAGCCTCATTTCATATTACTTGGCCACTTCCTTTTCACACACACATATTATTTCAATAACGATAATAATATATATATATACATATCCCTAGACACACACAGAGATAAATAGGCATGGCCTTAATTATTATTGCTATTTGTATACATTATCTGTTAATGCAGCATATGTGTGTGTACGCTTTTTCGACGTATCCTCGCATCTACTTGGCAGCGCGAGAGGAACAGGTGACACTCGTCCTTTCAAGTTGTAGAGTTGTCGTCGGCTCATTTATTATGCACATTCGTAATAATCGTAATGATGATAAAAAAATAATATAAAAATGTGTGTGTGTTTGTGTGTGTGTGGATGTGTACAAGTTTTTAATGTGTGCGATGATCACAGTTGATAATGTCGGTGACACTTTACTTGCTCTTCACGTGAGGGTTACTCTCTCTGTGTCTCTTGCCTGTTGCTTGTGTGTTCTCTTGGTTGAGGGTCTTACTCGCTCTCTCTCTCTCTCGTTCTCCCCCCCCCCTCTCTTTCTGATGTAATCGCCGTGGGTAAATAAATTTTTATATTTTTAGGGGTTTCATTAACATCCCGACCCGGTATTCAGAAAAATGAGCACACCTCGTGAATAGAAAAAGGGTTGCACACCGAGGAAAAGAAGAGCTCCGACAACGACATCCACTGATGGAGGGAGGATGAAGATGATAATGAAGAAGCTTGTATGTTGGGGTATATCTCTGGGCTGGAATACAATAAACTCTTCTTTATCAACGAAAAAGAGCCCATTTTTATAAAAATGTTTGGAATTGGAAACAAGACAATGGAGGAGGGAGAGACACATCAAGAGAAACACTTCTCATTTCATTCTATTTCCGTGTTGGATATTACTATTAAAAAATAGAAAGTATTAATGTTTGAGAATGCTCAGACTTATTAAAAGAATCTCATCGTTGTCGTCACTATTCAAAATAAAATGGGGTAGTACAATTATTCTGTGAGGAGGAGGTTGATGAGATGGGATTTTGACGACGGGAGTGCTGAGAAAAGTCCACAATTTTTATTTTCTGGTCAGTTGAGCAAATAATAGAATTTGAGAGGAGAGCATCAGAGCACAAATAAAACTTTTGTGAGGGAGACTGTGAGTAATGATGGGAGAGGAAGCCGACCATTGCCCCAATTCGTGGCCGCATTTCGTGACATTTGGAAAATACGTTAGATTAGTCCTGTGAAAAAGTACCCGAAATTTGGACCACAAAAATTTACTTTGTAAGATGATGATGCTGCAAAAAGACTTTTTGCAAATGTGATGTCATCATCGTCATCATCATCATCGTCCAATAATATTTTAATCGAAGGGAATACCAAAATACTCCTTTAATTTGTACAAAGGGCAATCTCAATGACAAAAAATTGTTGGTTCGACAGACAGGGCAAGTTGAACGGTCTGGAAAAATACCCCGAGCATCTTCCTTGTCGTCGTCGTGATAATGAGAGGGAGAGTGAGTGGAATGAAAGAAGGGGGAAAAGGGTTAAAGAGTGACTGAGCATGAAATGATATGCAAATGAGCTACCGGGTTGTTGAATGGCCAGCAAAAATAAAAATGTGGTCAAAAGGGCTCTCTCGTTATCTAAAAGTGCTCAGCAGAAAGGAGAAAAGAGCAAAAGGGGAAGTTCAGAGTTCCCATGAAATTTAAATCTTCCTTGTATACACAGGGAGAGAGAGAGATTATTACGATGATGACCAGCATCTCTCTCTCCACCACCAACACCATTTATTATTATTATTATTATTATGATTCTCATTTACGCTTCCATTTTTCATTCATCTTTCTCCCTTTCTCCGTGGCAGCTCCTGTGTTGTTGCTATTGTATTCAAAGTGATGCTGCTCTGCTGACCCCAATTCCCTTTCCAGCTCTCACTCAGCTACTTATACAAATGGAAGCTCACATTTTTTCGCTTTTTTTTCAGAAAACGCATTTTTATTTTCTTTTGTGGGACTTCAGCTGCCCTTTTGGCCACATTACGATACACAGCTCTCTGTACTACTACTCACACGGACCCTGGGAGCCAAAGGCTACGTGCCACTTTTTCACCCTTTTTATTCTCGCGCCGTGGACTCTTTATTGTTGGGAAAGTAGTAGTAGGAAAATAAGTGTGACGTACAATATCGGATTTTTTTCTGTTTTGTCCGATTTTTATAAAAATCCTCTCTCGGTAAACAAAAACTTGCTCCAGAGGGAATGCAGACAGAGAAACTATGACACACATTAATATTCTCTCATTTTTCTGATTGTTTCTTCCTGATTGTTGTTGTCTGTGTACTTGTTCTTTTCTTTCTTCCTCCCTTGTATATCTCCGTTCTGTGTCGCTTCAGGGGACTGGCTCTTTTTTTAATGCTCTTTTCTTGACGAGGAGGATGATGATTCGCCATAATAGTAAATAATCGCTTCATTCCAGGATATCATGCATAAATAAACAGACTGCCATTCTTTTCCTCTACCTCTGGAACGATGAATAGCACTGTCGACAATCCACAACAAAATGGGCTTTTTATCTCCTCATTATTTTCATTATCATCCGGATCGTTGTGTGTAAATGTCCGAATTTTTTCAGACTCTATCTCTGGGAAAGTTTCTTGACTGGCCAGGTCAGGGATTCACACACTTGGAATGACACGTCCATATATACCACAATATCCCAAATGGAAAAATAAATAAACGGGGAAATGTGTCTGAGGAGAAGGGAGAAATAAAATCAACGACAATAAAATAAGTACAAAATGACACGTTGAATCATGTACTTATAACAGGCCGTATCAAAATGCACTCATCTTGACGATATTCAATTTTGCTCTCTCTCTCTATCTTTCTCTCTCTTGGTGTCTGACTCACGGTGAGAGAATGGGCACAAAGATTGGCAAGGTAATAAAGTATAAAAGTTTGTATGCTCAACCCCATCATATAATCGTCCGTTTCTAAGCGGATATGCATTCTTGCATGTATCGTCTCTTTTAGGCGAATAATACGGAGAAGTGAAAAAGAGAGATAACCGTTGCTTTTTAATTCTTTCTATTTTTTCTTTTTTTTCTCTCTCTTCTTCGACTCCCAATCAAAATGGCTAATAGAGAGGCAGGCATATATTTAAATACGTAACGTTTTTTTAGTTAATAGACTCCGCGATAAAAATGCGTGATTTGCTTTCTCAGTGAAGGTATCGTCGCCAGTGCAGGGGGTTTCAAAAAATAGGATGATAATAATAAGTAGTAAGTAATCACACAGTCCATTCATGAAAAAAATATGGTAAATTAGCAGGAGGAGACCGTGTCTAGGTACTTTGTGTGTGTAACGCCAAAATCCTCTCTTGTCGATATTACTTATGTATGCAATGCCATTTGCCCCTCCACCGCCACCACAATTATCATCATCAAAATTGCTAATTTCTTCGTTTACCTTTTTTCTCTTTCATCTTCTTAGCAGCAGTTTAGATGCTCACCAACTCGCCTATAAGACGAGGGAGCAATAAGGCAAAAAGCAAAAGAAAAAAATCTTGACGATCATGATGATGATGACGACGACGATGATAATGACCATCAAAATAAAACGGTTCTTTTTTCTCCCATCTTATTTTACAGCCGCGCAGCGCTCTAGCATGTACCTCTGTAGTAGATTGTGCACACAATGTACCTACCTACCTGTGTCTAGTACAGCAAATACATGCGGGCATGATGCGGCAACTTTGCCATCTCCATCCTCATGATGATTACTTATTATTACTGACCATCATCATATGATGACTATGACCATGCAGACAAGGCAAGTAAAA
This sequence comes from Callyntrura sp. NNG-2020, assembly GCA_027744055.1. Lineage (NCBI taxonomy): Eukaryota > Metazoa > Arthropoda > Collembola > Entomobryomorpha > Paronellidae > Callyntrura > Callyntrura sp. NNG-2020. The sequence goes on along the minus strand of JAHZNE010001205.1, from coordinate 19,366 downwards.
TATATACAGGACAACAAGGAACATTTCCCAATTCAATCTTTTCTATAAAAAAAAATTCCCCACAACTGCCTACGACTTTTTCCCCTACTTTATTTATTCTTCTGTGTGCTGGCTCTTCTCTCGCGAAAGATATAAATGCCACCACACATTATTTGTTGTTAATGAACAGTTATACGGAGAAAAAAAGCGGGGGAAAAGGACGACGCATCCTTGTCATCATTCTGCCTGCATGATCATCATCATCGTCGTCGACATCCCAATGCTTTTGGGTATTGCCTAGATAGAGAGGAGAAAACCGTTCAAAACATTTTTGCATGTAGATCGCGTACATTTAAAAAAAATTGCCGTGTTGGTTGTCCGTTCATCATCCTCGTGTGTCTTGCATGTTGTTACTGCTAGTCGTCGTGTGATGTAAGTTATGTTAGGCGAGACGGCTAGAAGTAGATTTACACACAAGCGCAACTTTAAAATGCACTTGGGCTTTTAAAAAAATGACGGAGCGGTTGTACACACATGATGACGATGATGATGATGATGATGATGATGATATGACATAGACGGACTATTACAGAGATTTGGACAAGAGCGAGGGTGGACGATTGTGGATTTTTGCACAAGTGCATCTCCTCACAATTGCTGCTTGCATATACCCGTTTTCATTTGAAAGGAGTGCGATAATTTTTTCTCTTAACTGGCTTGACTTACTGACTCACACTGTTCATCATCATCATCATTTTTTATTCTGCTCATCATCATCAACCTCCCCACCGCCACAGGTTGAACTTGTCCCACCACAGCACATCAGCAGAAGCAGCAGCAACAACAGCAGCAGCAGAATGAAGTTTGATCTCAAGCCGGCCAAAAAAATCAAGTCGTTTGTGGTAATAATCACAGTCAGTCAGCAAAATGCAGATGATAAAATACAATCTCATAGGGAAGAAACCGATCATGAGAAATGCACGTCGGGCCAAAAAAATGCAGATTCATTGGTAAGCACGATAAAAAATGTAACTTCAGTTGCATACGTTACACATTTATTATATATATACTTTGTAGTATTATCAAAGCAAGAGATTACGGAGGTATAACACACATATACAACATACACACACGTTCAGGGCAACATCTCGATGAGGAATGCCAAATAATGATGCTGCCAGACCATCACACTTCAGCCCTGTTGCTGCCGAGAGATACTCAAAATGCAGCTGCAGGGCAATTGAATGACCGAGTCAGGAGCGCATCAAAAATCGCTCATTTTTACCTTTATTACCTGAAGGGAAGCAAGAGGGGGAGGGGGTAGAGAGAGAGAAGAAAAGTCTTTTAGGCCATTTGACTTTTTTCCTTTTCCTTAATTTTCTTCGTCACCGGCGTCATCATCCTCATCGCCATTCCTCCAACTCATTTGCAATAAAGGTCGACTCTCGACTCTCAATCGCGCAGAGCCAAAATGCTGGTCTAATATGGAAATGACGACGACACCGACGAAGATGATGGGACTGGCGCACGGACGAAAAATCATCTTTTCTGAAATTACTCACTTTTCTGCATAATATTGCAATGAGGCATGCTGCGCAGGTAGGTACACATTTGAAGATAAAATATATAGCACTGTGTGGTTTGGCATTGCAAAACGATTACTTTTTGAGGAGCCAGACATGCTGTTTTTATTAGAGGGAAATATGAAGAGAGGAGCGAAAAAACACATTTTTCTTCCAAAAAAGCGTTATTCCACTGTGTGGCCGACCGTTGGTCGTGAAGCAATAATAATAATAATAATAATATCTTTGCTGTTGGCTTTAGAACAAGCGAGAGCGAAGGATTTTCCTTGTTGCACTTTTTCATGTGGAACAACAGAGACGCTCTCTCGAGTTTAAACGGCGAGAGGGGAAGCAAAAAGATTGCATTGAAAAGTAGGCGATGATGTAATCAAGCTTAATATGCGCTATAGAGCTATTACTTGTTTACTTTGTTTATATAAACCACGTATTTGGAAGCACTCTTCTCTTTCTTCTAATTCTAGCAATAAAAAATCTCTGTCCAATTACAACAGTTCCCCATTTTTTGCTAATTTTCCTCGCCTAAAACTGGGTACAGTTATGTCGAGAGACGGGGTCAACAACGCAGTGTGTCGGTCCATCGAGAAGTTGACGAAAAAACGGAGTATTTTTTACATTGTCTCGCAGCACATGCAAGTCACTGCGATTTTACGGCAGGGGTGCTGAAATAATGATAAAACTCATTACTGTCTTTGTATGTTGTCATTTTTTCCCCGAAAGATGGAAAATGGGTAATTGTGACAAATAAGTGATGATAATGGGGATGTGATTTATTACTTTGAGTGTGCTGCACTACACCCCTCTCTCTCTCCTCTCTGGTGTGTACGCAAACGACGACAGGAAGGCATGCACAAACACCCACACTATCTCCCATTACAAGGCGCGCAACCACAAGATAAACCTTATTTTGACGAGAAAAAAATATTGTAACATTTTTGTGTTTTTAAGCCGTCAATGACGGCAGGACTGAAATGTTTTATGGCGATTTTCTCGGAATGTGAACAAGTTGCCCCGAAAAAGTACATTTTGAAAGGATGCCCTGTAATGAATGCATAATGCGTTGTATTTATTTTAAAAGGATGTGAAATGCACTACTTGTTTTACAGTCGTCCCTCTACAAAAGTAAATCTTGCATTCATTTTTTTCGCTACCTGTTGAATAACAATCCGTCTAGAGTCCACATAATATTACCATTATTAAATAAATTTGAATCGATACACTATAATGCATACACACCTTTGTATAGAGTGGTGTGTGTCTAGTGTGGAATGATCATGTGTGCGCATCATGCTTCAATACTGTTCAACACCAACTGGCACGCTAGCAACCTGTTGCGCCTCATCCCCGTTTTCTGAGAAATGACAGCAGCAGCAACTTTGCGTTGCGAGTGTAAAGTCGGGGAGCCTCCACTACCAGCGGCACACCATCCGACCATCAGCCAAAAGTGCAGATTTATGAAACCTATCAAAATAGTCTCAATTTTTTGCCCCTCTCTCATTCAATAATGATGATAATAATAATGTACTTGTGTACACACACACATGCAGGGAAGAATTAGTGTAGCAAAACAGCGCACTAGCGTACATTTTTAAATTTTCAATAATGACAGCAACAAAAGCCAAAAACGCAGCTGTAATGCAAGCGCTTACAAAAAGCCATTCTCCTCCGACCAAAAAGTACCCCCTCCCCAGAATTTTTGTTAACCGTGCCTCTCATACAAGGTAGTTAAACGAACTTAATTTACATAAAAAAAGATTTTTCTCTCAAATGATCATCCCGTCTAAAAAAGAACAATTCTCTCATGCCTACAACACGTATCGATCATCATTGACTACCACCTCGCACTGGTGAAGAAACAATGGTCAAAATATGATAATGGGGGACTCTAATAAATAGTTTGTAAGATGAGGAAGCAGCAGGAAAAAAACTTTTTTTTCGCTTCGCTGTTGTTTTTATATAATAGCCAGGAGCAGAGCGCCGCTTTAGAAGAAGTACCTTGAAGATAACAGCTTCTCCATTTTTTCTCTAAATAAAATTCCTTCCTCGCCTCTGGTGGTGTAGCAAGAGATAAACCCTCATGATCGTACAGGGATTGTCGTCATCGTCGTCAGAGGAATAAAGGCTGTCCGAAGAAAACAGTCAGTTTTGACTATTTGCTACCTTTACTCACCTTTTTACGGTGTCAATCTCCCTGCGAATTCAAATGGACATAAAAAGAAAATGGTAAAAATGGCCAGGCAGCATCAGCGTCTCCTGCGTGGTCATTCCCTTTTTGATCGGAAGATAATCCCCTTTTCGTAATGTTTTTTATTTGCATTTTTCTTTAGCATATCAAATCATTATTATTATTGTTGTTGTTACGTTAGTGTGTCTATCCGCCATAAAGATTATTAAAACTGTCCGTGACTGACTGCCGTTTGTATGTATGCTGCTGCCGTAAAAAATTTAGTTTGATGACTGCCTGCCAACGTTATATAAATGACCATTCATCCTTTTCTGCTGCTGCTGCTACTCCTGATCGTCTCATTTTTTTTCTCTGATCGCCAAAGACAATTGATCTTATTAGATTTTTCCTGCATAGAAATCTGCTCATTAAAATGTGGAGGAATTGACTTTCCTGCTATAAAAGATGGTCATCATCCCCTCTTGTTCTTCTTTTTTCCCTTAATGCACCATCATCATCCTCATCCGTGTGTGCACACACACACACACACTCACACACAAATTCTTTGGGGTTTGTTGAAAGCGCCTATAAAACATCTCATCTCTCAAGAGTGTCTATGTCTGAGTAAGTGTACCTTCGTGCACACACACACACAGATATATAGTCGCCACACCTTTATTTTCTCCTATCGTTCTCCGATCAGCAGCAGCAACAACAGCAGCATTTTTAAAACTTTTTTCCTCCTCACAATTTTATAGCAGTGCTGCTGCTGCTGGTAGTCGTACTTTCTGGTAGCTGCATAACTGCCGTAGTAGCAAAGTTCAGCTCACAGCTTCTCTTTTGCATCTTTGATCACTTGTGGCACACCACCACCGCAGTGTGTAGTGCAACTTACGTTTTTACGATGCACCAAAACTATTTTATAATCGCATTGTACAAAATATAATAATAATAATAATAATAATAACCCCGACGACGATGATCATGATGATAATAGTAATCCATTTTTTTCTATCTCTCTCTCTCTCTCTCTCTCTCTGTCTTGTATAATTTTTTTTGTATAAATGTTTAAAAATAAAGGAGCAGCACAGAACCACATTATTATCAGCAGTAACAATGATAGATGACCAGGGTAGATAGACAGATACCTAAAATGATTATTAGTATGCAGAGAGAAGCCCATACGGTATGTGTATGTGCGTGTCTGTGTGTCTTTCTGTTGTGTGCTGTGATGTATTTTTGCATAAAAAAGAGATCAATACTGCCTATTACCAGCAAAGGAGGTGACTCCTTGATAATAACGAAGATAATGGTGGAAAGAGGAAAAGCGCGAAAAAAATACGTACGCCGACCAGGAGAACTCACCTCCATCCCAACGAGAAGATCCTAAAATGCTAATTTTTTGCGTGAATCTTTCTGTTGCTGTGGTGAAGAAGCCAACAGTAATGAAGAAAAATCACTTTGTTGCTGGGGTGTGTGTAGGTATCTGTTTGAGTATTGAGGGTTGTTTGATAATGATAATGGCATTACAAGGGAAATAAAATGAGTAAGTACACATGTCGTGTTGTTGTTGCTATTATTATTAAATTAAGTGTATTATTGAGGAGAGCAGCAATAACAAGACATCAATAATAATCAACAGCGCAAGACACTGCTGCTGTCACTAAAACGCATTTTGCCACCTCTACCGCTTACCGCGTGGAAAATATTAGGGCGCAGGTAACACACCACTGCCAAATGTATCAAGCCATCATCAGAAAGAAAATAGGCGAAAATCAGTGGGGCTTTCGAGTATTAGGGTGTCTGGTGTGTATGTCTGTGTGTAGGTAGATATTTAGACTGGTCACCTGTCTATTTACAGAGAAATTCGGAGATAAATGGACATTTTACAAGATGCTACCTTTTTATTAGGAAAAGCTCTTAAGAAAAAACATTATACCTGCAGTACTTCTACTACTACTGCCCACCACCCTGTAATATTTTTTTCTTATCTAAATTTTTCGCTGAAAAAAAGCTTTTCATTTTACACGAGAGGGAGTAAATGAAAAAGAGATTTGCGATGGTGCGGTGTGCTGTGTACAAGCAAGCCCCAGAGTGATAATGGTACCATCAGGCAGGCAGGCATTGCATGTGAGCATTTTATTATTTTGGTTTGGTCACCACCACCGAATATCAATCAAATTGTGAAGCTGAACAAGAGGGGAGAGAGAGATGTAAAAGCAACGGAGCTCAAAAAATGTCAGAGAGAGAGAGAGAGATAACAAAAAGTATAAATGAATCTGTATGGTTCGATGGGGAATCGGCAATATAGTAATTTTTGGGGGTTGATGCTTCTGCTGCTGTCTCTTTTTCCCCTTTAGTCAGTCTCGGAGAGAGAGAGAGAAAAGAAGAGAGTTAGTTTTGTGTTTACCAGCTGCTTAATATTCATCTCTTGTCCGCATCTTCATTTTCTTTGTACCAACCACACAGCCATATACGTACATATTTTTGTGGCTGTGTGGTGGTGTACATGTATCTCTCTCTCTCTCTGTATCTTTCCTTTTGCCTCTCTACCTGTAAATGTGACCCAGCCCCCAAGAAGAGAGAAAAGAGCGAAAAAATATGTAACTAAAATAAAATGATAAAAAATATAATAATGATGCTGCACTGTTGTTGTAAGGAGATGTCTATGTCTTCAATACAACTACTGTGTATGTGTGTGTTTGCGTAAAAAAAGAATAAAAGTTTTGTTGGTTACTTCTAATGTGAGATGCAGATGAGTGGACGAAAAGAGCGTCTTGTCTTGTCGCCGTAAAGATACAAACAGAGAGAATGCATAGACATCTATACACACACAAATACCAATACCCTTACCAACCAACAAGATAAACACTTTTTTGCCAATAGAAGCTTTCTATTGGATGATCGTCACTGTCTTGACCATTAGTAGTATCAGCAGCAGCACAGGAGGGTGATGATGAAGACGGTGATGATGATGGTAGGTATAGTCTCTTTCGTTCTTTCGTTCTGTTTTTTCCTCTCTCTCTCTCTCTCTCTCTCTTGACAAAAAAATAAAGAAGCCACGGAGAGGTACATGGCATAAGAGCCGCAGGAGTAGTTAAGGCTAATAGCAATCTGTGTTGCTGCTGGGATTAAAAACGGACCTTTTTGATAGTAAGTAATAATAATCATTCGCGGTTGATGATGATTGCCGTTGCTGCTGTTTTTTCGTGCAAAAGGGACTTTCTTGGCTGGGGACGTATTGTAGCACTCAGTAAGTGGACAGCTTCTGTTGTTGTTTTTTCTTTAAATGCCCCTTAGGGGCTCATATAATACCAATACCCATTTCATTTACAGAAAGAGCCAGCGAGAGAGAGAGAGATGGAGAGAGAGAAACAATGGAGGACTTTTTATTTTAATAAAAAAAATAAAAGAAAAAAAAGTTTTCTTGATTACATTTTTCTTTGATGATTTTGATTGTTGTGAAGGTTTTCTGTGTGATGTGATGAGGACGATCATCAAAATGAAATGACGACGACGATCATGATGATGATCATGATGAGATGGAGGTTTGAAGAGAAAAATATACAGTTCTCTCAGCTGTAATGTTCTCTCTCTCTCTAGCTACCTCTTTCTTTCTCTCGGTATTATTATTATTATTATTACTATTATTGCTCCTACTACTCTACCAGTAGGACTGTTTGCAGCGTCCTCGCTACTATTATTATTTGAGCTGCTAAAACATTCCGCCCACTGCTCATGCATCATCATCATCCTCATCGTCGGCGTCCTCCTCCTCCTTCTCCCCTCTTCTTCTCTCAACACCGAGCACCCAGCCACGACATTGTAACAGCCACAATAACATGCACCTTCTCTCTCGGACTCTGCGCGTTGTTGTTTTTTTTCTGGGTAAAATATCTACACAGCCTTCTTTCTTATCTTCTGTACTCCACTTTGCTATCATCATGATGTTTATTAGCTGTGTGTGTGTAGCTATGTCATTATTACGCTCTGCAAAGAGAACAAGAGCTGACTGTTTGATTGTTGTTGTGACTGATGCATGCCATGCCATGCTGACTGACGGACTACCACTACTACTAACTGTGATGATTATTCCCTGCCACCACCATCACCACCACAACAATCACCGCATCGTATAATAATCGCCATGGTACATTTTTTCTTCTCTTCCCCTCTCTGATTTTTGACCATTTTTCACTCTTGAGCTGTTTTATCTTCATGTGTGTGTGTGCATGGGTGCGAGTGCATATACTCCGACCAGAAGCTTTCCCACATATTATGCAACAGGTAGTTGGAGTCTCTCCCTGTGTTTTCCCTCGAGTTTTTAAAAACCAAATGAAATGAATCCACGGAAGAAAAAGTTAATTTTACATTATTAAATCCCCGACTGCCTTCCCATTTTGTTGATATCGTCTTTCTTTCTTCTCTCTCTCTCTCTCTCCCGTTCTTGGGTCATTATTACTTTGTGGCGGGGCATGGCACTTTTTAATAGCCCCTTTTCTCTCCCTCGCTCAACCTTGTGGTCACTCATATTTCGTATATAAATATTTATGCACTGATACAACTACTCAAACAAAAATCAGAATTTGAAAGACTCTTCCTCTATCTCGGCCCTGTATTGAGAGGCACATGCAAAGCTAAAGGTCATCATCATGATTCTTCATTTACGTTACCACCACCACCACCACCGCTGCCATCATTGTTGCTTTTGCTGCTGTTGCAGTAGTTGCTGACAAGAACGCGCGTAATTGGAGGTTTTCATTCAGAGAAGCATTTAAATAAAAATGGGGAAGAGAGCAGCAACAAGAAGGAAAACCGTTTAATTTTAAGCAACAACAATAGAACAGCCTCTCTCGAGAAAAAAGCGTCTTCGTCAGAAAATGATTACACGCTGCTGTGCTGTTGTTGTTGCTGCTGCTGTTATTGCTGCTCTTGATGATGTGAGGATCATGATGATGATGATGATGACTATGATCGCTTTCACATGAAAAAAAGAAAATTATTGCTTGTTATTATTACTACTACCTCTATCCCACACCCCATTTGTAAAGTCCATATATCCAAACACCTCGAACATCATCAAACCGTTTGTCTCACCAAACAGTAGTACTCACAACACAACATAACAGAAAAAATATTTTCTTTACCAAATACCAAATTAAACGGTCAAATCTCCCTATTTTTCTTTGTACCCATCTTTTCCTCCTTTCTGTCAGGTGTTTCTCCCAACTTGGTGATAACTTTGTAGTTTTTTTGGACGCGGACTTTCTGCTGACTAGCAATTATTATCAAACTGTGTAATCTAAATAAGGTAGGCCGAGATATCCCATAAACTTTTATTTCTCTCTCCGTGTGTCCCCTCCGTACACACAGAAGCTGGCGCAATTACAGCAATCTCTTTTTCCTCTCCACCGATGATGATAAATCAGGGGTTAAAATGTCAAGTGGTGGAGGCTAAAGGAGTATGGAGGAGAAAAGTGGTGCAAAAATGTGAAGACGACAATAAATAAAACGCCCGGTGATCACAGGGATTTAGGGCCACGATGTTGACGATAACAGTCAACAGTGCGCCGCTGATGCTGGCGGAGAAGTTCATAGAGAGCACATTCCATTCCGAGAAAAACTTGATTATATTTTTTTTTCGTGAGACTACCCCTCTCGTTTACATGGGATCTTTCGGTGGAGAGTAGAGGGTGAGAATTACTACATAAAACGGCCTATAATATCGTCATCGTCTGGGGTGCTGCTGTCTTCAAGCTAATCTCTGGTCAAGATCTATTGCCAATATTCCATCCTCCATCATCATCATCAACCTCATCGTCATCATAACCTTTCCACCTAACCTGATGATGATAATAATAATAATAATAATAAACAGTAAATAAAAATAAAATTATCTCGGAAGGCACTTTTCGCTTCAACAAAAGGTTTATAAGAACATACATACATGCATGTGTGTGTATTCTGCGGAATTACCGACGACAATCCAAACACTGTGCACACAATAAGCCCAACAACAACAGCAGCAGCAACAAACGAAGCAATAATAATATTTTGAAAGTTTATCTCTCTGATCAACAAATTTATGAGTGAGTTGAATTAGCCAGAGAGTTTGGTTTATGGCCAGAGAAGGACGAGAAAGTGTATATATGTGTAGGGCAGAGTGAGCTTCTGCTTATCTCTCTCTTGAGCCGCTCCTCTTTTAAGCCCAAATAATTTTCATCCGGTTCATCATCATCATCGTCGTCGTCGTCATCACCCGGCGCATACATATTTTTTCTGCCTAATCACCACTAGAAGGGGTGGTGTGCTCCTTGCAAGAGTTTTCCCCAGCTACTTATACAGAGGCCTCGCTCTCGGAAAAATTACGCAGATGACGACTCGGACAACGACGAGGACGACGACAACGCATTTTCGAGCGTGTTTATAGTGTGAGGAGGAGTGCAAAGAAAAATAGCCACGAAATGGCAGGAAACAAAGTGGTGGTGTGGCAAAAGAAGGATTGTACGTACCTTCCCTGACTTATTATTATAGAAAAAAATTAAACAAAATTATCTGCACCTCTCGTCATCTCGCTTGTATCCCTATCATCTTCCTTACAAAATGGATTGCCTGTAATCATGATGACTCCACTCTCTCCCTGTTATACTGCTGCTGCTGCCAGGGCCAAAAAATATTTTCACAGCGCATTTTTTGTGTTGCTTGGCCGATTGATAAAATCAGAAAATTACTGACCATATATAATAATATCAGGTAGTGGTGGTGTTGTTTCTGCTGCTGCTGCTGCTTGTTAGTGAGTTGAGCTGTGCACTTTGTATCAAAGTCGTTTTGGCAGTAACAACGGAACAGCAGCACAGTGATCTAGGTAAAAAATATAATTTTTATAGCGCAGAGGGAGAGAGAGACTCTTAAAAACGTTTTCATTTTCATCAAACCACCACCTATAATATTACTCTCATTTTTTCTCAATTCTCTCTCTCCCTCTCGCTGAGAAGCAAACAAGGAAAATACAAAAGGAGGCGGTGAAAATTCAATTGTAGAACATTAACATCAGAGCTGAGTGCAGGTAAATTAAAAAATATATTATAAAAGCTCGGATTGTCGATCGTTTCTGTCCAGATATGCCCACTCACACACACTCACACTCCAACATACATTTTGTCTATGAAAGAAGGACGATCATAACCCTGGGATTTGTACAACCAGGTAGATCAGCACAAAAATAAAACACCTTTTCAATGTTTATCTCTTTGCATTCGTCTTATTATCTCCGTAGCTTGCTTGCATGCCTACAGTTTTGAAGGGAAACATGGGAGAAAATTACAAAACATTTTTAGCAATTGGCAATTTTCTTCCGAGAGAGAGAGAGAGAGAGAGAGAAGAGCACATAGGTACACCCCTATATGTATATAGGTCCATATACAAAGTTTCATTATATTTGTACATAAACGTACCTATACTACAACTACAACCCATGTAAAAACTCTTCTTTTTTTCTTCATGGTCAGCTCGCTGACCTGCTGCAATTAGATTAATGCATTGACAACCTGCAATCATTCTGGCTAATCTATGATGATATGCAGCAGTGCAGGAGGCAACAAGAATAATTCAACCTGAGTAAAAGCCGCGTGAAATAGCGTAGTCTGATAAGATGTGTGTGTGTGTGCAGCTCTTCAAGAAGAAAAGGAAATATGGTAGTGAGTGAGCGTGTTTATTTATGGCCAGTGTAGCTGCATATTTTTGCTCTTTTTTCGTCTTCGTCGTCACTCCTACAGGTGCTTGATCAGGATAAGAGCGACGATGATGATGGTGATGATGATGACCACGGTGGCGGCAGAGCAACACATCTTGAGTCTTGAGTGTGTGATATCTCTCTGCACTACGTGCGTGTAACAATGTGTACCCAATTTAGCAATAAATACCATTTTCCCCCTCCCTCCCTCATAATAGCGCAGTGCAGTGGAGGAATGCAGCTATTTCTGCTGGTTTACTGTGAACGTCTTGTGCATTTTATAAAAAGTCCGCAATCAACCTGGCAAGCCTGGTGAAATATGTGTGGATGCAAAATAAAAAGAGGGACGAGACTACATGAGGCGAGTATAAAAGAGCGAGAGAGAATTGGAGGTTTATGAAAAAAGTGTCGTTTTTTATTATACAATCAATGCTAGCGCCACTTTGACTGATGATCATGATTAGGATGATGAAGGCACCAGGTGTGACGATGGACGATGATGATTAAGGTCGGCTGTGTTTTTATGATCGGCTCATCAGGGTCGCAATCATCTTTCAAGGAATAGAGAGATACACCACACAGGGCAACAGCTCTAAAGGAAGACGAAGCAGAGTGTGAGGAGATGACGATGTGCAGAACTGAGATGCACAAAATTAGCCCAAATCAACACCGCGCAAACACCGAGCGTTATCCTTCATTATTACCTATACGCTTGGTTGACTACAAAATAAGGTTCTCTTAACTTATCCCCCTCTCGGAAAATTTAGCGGAGAGAAAAATTTGAATTTATAATGCTAATTGTCAGATGCACTCTCCCTGTGCACTGCGTGTCTGTCTGCCTGCATATTATTACTCCCTTTTTACTATAATAACTGCATTCATTACCAAACCGTGTGGCAATAATAATAGAAAGAGCCTTAATGAGTTCGTATTACACACAAGAGGAGATGATGATAAGCTCGGGAAAAAAACTCCTTTAAATAATGCATGCCTGTATTATTTACTTTTTATTGCCTGCTACCCCCATCGCTGCTGCTGTTTGCAGTAAAATTACTTCGTTTTCCCCTTTTAATTGACGTCGATATTTGATGATAATCGGTGTTTGTGATGGTGGTAATTGTACACAGAAGCCTGTTTCTAGCATTGTAACTGCTTGCCCAGTTTTAATTACTGTTTTAGTGGGCCACCTGAATAAATTGAGAAAAACAGTCATAAACTCACCCCATCATCATCCCCTTCCCACACTTGTTATTACACAAGTACAAGTACGTGATGACGATGATGATGGTGGTCATAATACCTTAAATTAATGCTTTTCCGTGACGGTTGGTTTCGCGGGTCCAGCGTCTATTTCGAGAGTAATCAACACGATCGATCGGCAGATCCTTTATAATAAATTGTATTTTTGTGACAGCTCTTAAAAAATATTCTCTCGTTTATTGTTTTAACTTTGGCACCACAACACACACACTCACATATTACTTTATGTCTGTGTGTGTGTAGGTACACAGAAAAGTACACGTTTTTCCAATAATGAGTGATTGGAGTCATGCATCACAACAACGAGCGAGGAGAGAAGGGAGGCTATCAAAACAGACAAAAAATAGAAAAAAAGATGGACGTCCATATGTGTGTACATTTTTGTGACTTTTACAACATAACCCATTAAATGCCCAGAGAGTACGATGGGTTATGCCAACTATTCCTCTTCTCTCTGGGTCTTTGCATTTAACTTGAAGTGCTTATTCTACTTTATGTTACATTGCATGTCCATTTATCCATCGTCGTCATCATCATCATCACACACATCACCGTCGTCGTCGTCGTCGTCATCCTCACCATTATCGTCATCATCATCGTCGTCAATATCAATGCCGTGATGTCTGATATGTACACATGGTCTCTCTCCATCCAGGTATGCATATATACATACAACGTGAGTGTTGTGCACATACTTGCTTGTTGCTGCTACCTGGCTATTTCTTCTCAAAGAAAATGTAATAAGGATTTTTGTGTAATCCTCCCTCCACCATCGTCATATCAACCGTGTACAATAATAATTTTAACCGTGCATCCCATCACCATCATCCACAACAACAGCAAACAAGCAAAACATTTTCTCTCTTCAATTTTTCCAATGATGACGACGACGATGATGATGATGATGCCCCTCTCTACTACCTTTTATTCTCTCCTTTTCCATAAAGAAAGAAGAAAAAAAGAGAAAAAGATGGATGGATAGAAAAATGGTGAAAAAATGTGATTTGGTCCTCATTAAGTATGCAGATCATGGAGCAGCAGCAACAATAACAGCAGCACATCACAAAACACAAACATACACACAAACGCTCACAATCATCAGTATCTCTGTTCGTATAATCGTAGTCGTCGTGGATACACACTCACACACACAGTTTCTCTCTGTGTGGATATGGATACAATCATGTGAATGTTTGTGTGCGCAGAGGGCAAGCAAACAGGGAGAGAAAAAAAGTTACCTTAAATGAAACGCTCAAAAAACGTAACATTTTGCGGCCCAGCGAAATGTAGAAATGCGATTGAGGGAACCTCCACAAAACAGCAAGAGAGAGAGAGAGAGAGAGAGCGATGGATAAACATATTATTCAGTTTTACTGCCTTTGCCAGCAGATAACTGGAAGAAAACTGGCATATTATTGGTATATATACAAGTGCACACACACATGCACGGTCAAGTCAGTCAGCCAGAGAGTGAGTGTGTGCTGCTGCCTTTTTTTTACCGCGACTTCACAGAGAAATATCGAAAGGCCGACCCAGGAGGGCATCCATACCACCGGCTTTTTTATACGCTTTCTTTGCTAGAGCACTACTGTGTGGAGTTTTCGAGGGAATCCTTCCCAAGGAGTCGTTTTTTTGGAGAATAAACTTATTTTACACATTTTATCTGCCTGGTTGACTGATATGTGACGACGGAGCGAAGAGAAAAAAATTATAGAGGGATTTTTGTGAATTTTCTTATTTTTAACTGATTCCTATCTTGAGATGAGAAGAAACTTTTTGGTGGTGCAGTAGCTGTGTTTTACACAGCTCTTGTGGGAGACATAGAGGATAAATATGTTTTATATTTACGTATGTCCGTTACAGGCATTCCGTGCCCCCAAAGATAATATGGGGAGAGCTTGTCAGGGATCAAGCATCTATTTTCGAACAAGATAAAATACGACCGCTTTATAATTGTTATTATTATTGGGGAAACTTGTCAATTTAGAGAGACAAGCGAGAAAGAAATTGTTTGACAATGATAATTATTCACGATTTTTTCCTTGTTTCACCAAGACATACTAAATGGATGATCTTTTTCCTCTTGGGAGACAAAAAGATAACCCTGGCATGCTGGTGTGCGCAAACACACACAAGAGGAAAAAAATACAGACGGACCGACGGAATGGTTAATGTTCCTAATTATTATTATCGAGAAAGAGATTGATATCTTTACTGACTTCTTAAATGTGAATAAACATTGTTGGCAGAAGAGGCAATAAGAACGACATGTTTAATGGTAAGCATTATTAGCTTACCCACAAAAGCCGAAAGTACCTTCTCCATTCATGATGAAACAATCTTTTGGAAAATCAACTCTTGAGTACTTGCAGTTTCGCTTTTACATTCCTCCTACTCTCCCCAAAAACAAAACTCTTTCACTTAAAAACATTATTGTAATGTCACCAATGGGGCATTCCCGTTAAATTTCGGGTGCCATCTCTCTCTTCATTACGGGGAAGGTATACGCGGGGAGAATAACAAATAGCAATATTTTTCGTACCCACCACAAAGAATATATAACAGTGTATCATGTTACAGCTGCGTCGTAATTTAATGAAAGCCTGGTAAGTATTTTACTTAAAAAGGGGAACAGATTCTAATATCCGTGTGGTAGGTAACTCCCCTTGCCCCCAAAGGTATTTGCAATCGTAGAAAAATGTTACACGAACGTTTAAACAATATTAGTGCGTTTTTGTGCAGTAGTGTGCCTACTCTCTCTCTCTCTCTCTCTCGCAGTGGGAACCATCAAGGGTAATCTTGATAAAAAAAATGAATGCCACCTGTTTCATCATCAAGTCAATCATATGTACTATGTGCAACTTTGTTGTTTTTTTCTCGCTCTCTCTCTCTTGCTTCTCGTCAATCACCTTTAATCTCTTTCTAAAGAAATGACTCCTTTTTTCATAAAAGTCGCTGGCTTAATTCCTTTGAGTTGAAATTTCTACTCCTTTTCTTGGGATGTCATCTCATCTTTCTATCAAATCATTTCTTTTACAAAGTTACACATAACTCAACATTTTTAGACATGTAAACTCCCTATACAACTGGCTGCGCTCATTTTCTAATATATTCCTTCCTCTATCATTCATTCTCCCGCTAATCACTTTTTATCCTTCTCTTCATTCTCTGTCCATGAAGTACTACATCGCAAGAGGTTGGATAATCCGCTTAATTTTTCCCCTTCAAAGTTTTCCTAACAGACCAACGCAGCGAATAAAAGATAAAGATTGTGTGTGTGCAATGTAAAACCTTTTTTTTACTATCATTCTCATTATCAATCATATCGACTCAATTTTGGGATTAAAATGCTGATTTAACTGGACATTAAAAGATGCTTCGTTCAGATTATTTATCACTTTACTTCCAAGTTCACGACCATCATCATCATCATCGCCATATATATCGTTAGAGTAGTACAGTGTGCACCTTTTTTTTATCCACCAGAGGAAATGGGCCTGATAAAGAAAAGCACTTCTCGGGAGATAGTCAGAGCGAGCTCAAGTTTATCTCCCTGTCTCTTTCCAATTTTCTATCCCATTTTCCACAAAATAAGCAACGCACTCATCAACATCATCACATCATGCATGCATGTATAAATTACACAAACACACACACACACTCACATATATACAGTCTTCTTCCTTCATCCAATATTTTTATACGTGGTAATTATGATTTGAATTTTTTTCTCATCCCTATTACACTCTACAGAGATAAAAAGGCATGCCTTTCAATATCTTTCGTAACATTTTTGATGTCATTACCACTGTTGCACTACTAAATTCAAAGCAGCAGCAGTTGTAGCACTGTGCCAACTGCACATTTTTATGAGGATCAAAAATGTTTTAAAAGTCATTTTGGCCGGGAGTGCATACGGTCGCGGTCGTCGGGGATACAGCATACACGTTTGTATATAAAGTTTCCTATAGTAAATATTTATATATGCAAGCATACCGCAAATACTTTCTTCTTTTCCCCTCGCCTTACAATGTAGTTAGCACTTTGCCAACTCATATTTTCCCCAAATTCCCACATTAAAACCATGTCGTCCTCCGAGTCATCTTGAAGATTAAGTCCGGAGATTATTTATAAGAGAACCTTATTTTTGGAATGTCCAGTGGACTATGCAGCAGCAAACGAACATGAGAGAACATGACGTTTTAATTATACATATCTAAACATTTTCTCCTCTACTTTTTTTCCTTGTGGACGATACATCTTGCAAAGTATATGCACGTACATATTATATAATATATACATTTTTTCATCCGCTGCCAGCAATCTTAATTGCCCTTCTGATTTCAGTCGTTTTTTTCACGGGGTTCTCTGTCTCTGTCTCTCTCTCTCTTTCTTCATCTGATGGTCGTCCTCTACCAACTTTTGCTCTAGCTGGCATTCTGCCGAATACCTATATTACCTGACTTGGTTGTGGTTGGACATCGGGGTGATAAAATAGCTTGTATCAGGGATTCTATTAAAATGTGCTATTTTATCAGACCTTTTGTCTTTTTTATAACATGGTCTACATGGTTTTTAACGAGGCATTGTGTGTTCACAGCAGCATCAACAACGTCGTTGTAGCAATACCTGTATGGTTGCTTGGAGAGGAGAGAAGTGGTAGCTTTTTCGAGCAAATAATATTCAATGTCCTCGTGTTGTAGTATAATTTTTATTCTTCTTTTTAAAAAACAGCTGCTGCTGCTGCTGCTGTTGAATTTTGTTCACATGGTGGACCAGTGTCATGGATTGCTGTCTACGATAAAAAAAAATGTACGAAGAAGAAGACAGAGACGAGGTCGTTTTTTGTGTGAAGGGTGATCAAGATTATATCGGGTTCTTATTATTATTAGGTATTATTCCTCTCTCTCTCTCTCTCTCGCTCTATCTCCCTGCATGTGTATGTGTATACTTCTCTGAGAGTTAAACAATAAAACTATTCAAAAAGTCGATATCATTGTCAAGCTGAAGCTGACAAGACAAAGCTGCCTACTTATTTCCCTTATCTACCCTGTGGAAATTATACTGACGATTGACGATGAACCTCACATAAAAATACAATCTTTGCTTTCCATTTATTACGCAAGAAATAATTTTATTCGGGCACCGTGTGACATGAACATGATCCCATCCCTCTGGCATATATGCTGAGGATGATGACAACAAGTGTTGGGAAATGGTAACTGCCACAAATGAAGAAAAAACAATTAGCCAACCAGTCTCCGTCATTTCTATTCATCAAGATGAAATGGGGTTGGAAAAGATCTAGATAGACAGTGAAGCGGATTAATACTACGAAAACTCACAGATTTACGAGGTTCCGTAATGAACATATTGGGATGAGGAGTTGCCGTAATCTTGGCACACGTGAAACAACGTTGCCGGTTTTTATTATAAAATGCTTGTGACCGCGACATGACTTATGGGTTATTATGGTACACATTTTATTATTTTCTTCTAGATAGTTTGTTCGTCATTTGCGGTTTCTTCATTATGACTACTTATTATGCTCTCTCTCTCTGCTGTTATCAATATTTTCCTCCCTCTGTCTAGCTTTTCTATATATTTCCACCGAAAGGGAAATGAAAATGAAGGATGGTAAGAGGATCAACACAATAACAAAGGTGTTTGCTGCCTGTCACGGCAAAGAGGAGAACCCGGCTGACTCACAGAGAGAGAGAAATGAGGTGAAATTAGCCGAGTCAGTTTTGCGTTAATGAGACTACTTAATATCATTATCTCTCACCATAGGCGAACGTTATTGTGTGTGCGCAGGCAAGCCGTAATGCAACCAGAAAAGCCATCATTCTCCACTGTGGTTAAGCTTTCATTACGCGGAATTACTTGAGAGAGTGTCGGCCGTGGTGAGAATGATGGCGGATGTGCCGGTTCGTTGCCTTTTCAAGAGCCTTTACCTGTGTGTATACAACACACACACACACACACACACACACCGAGTCATTTCATTTTTGAAATTAAATGGAAAACTGAAAATGGAGTGGAAGAGAGGGAATAAAATTGTAGCAAAACCATACATCATCTCTGCTGGCCATCGGAACATATCAAGAGCGCTCTAAAAGGAAGAGATGTCTAATGTCTGCTATTATACACTTCTCCATCAAAAATTATCACGATTCTTATTAAAATAATTTTTGAAATAAACATACGTAATAGCAACAATAATACAATGGTACTCTCTCGAGAGAGAGAGTCGAACAGATACAGAATGGAAATAGACTGATTTTTTTATTATTATATTCTTCTCATTAGTTTATCAAAAAAGAAGGTCGAGCAAAGCAAACGGGAGAGAAATTCATAATTACTAATTACTTTTTTCAATTTTAACTTCCAACGGGGAAGCATATATTTTTTTCTCGCGCGACGTGCCTCCTCCCCCTACTCATTCAGATACATCGAAGCAAGTGGAAACTAAAGTGGTCTCCTTCTTGGCAAAATTTTCTTGGGGATTTTATAATTTTTTTCCTCTTACGATCCCTAGCAACACGAAGACATAATGAAAGAAACACTATTCTCCTAATTGCTCTTGAGAGCATTCCCTAAGAAACAGTTCCCTCCCACAACCATGGCACACGGCACACGTGGTATATGTGT